>JABCKJ010000434.1:0-16867 GCA_018850815.1 Asterophora lycoperdoides
CGACCTCCTCAAGAAGAAGCTGGCCGCTGGAACCAAAGTCCGCAAATAGTGCGTTTCCCTCCCCCCCCCCTCCCCCTTCCCCTTCCCCCCGGCCCCCGGTTGCACGAAATGATGGAACGAGTGGAACCGGTGTAAACGCGTTCGACTGCTGACGCCGGGATCTGTTTGTTTTTTCACCCTAGCATCACGAGCTACGGCGACCGGCCCAACGTCTACGAAAACGTATCGGAATACTTCCGGTCGCATTTCGTGCAGGTGCACCGGAGGAAGGATACCGCGAAGCGCTCGCTTTACGTGGTGAGTGCCTGTATCCTGTGTTGTCGTCCACGCAGCACCAATCACGGTCTCATGGGTACCCTCTTGCAACAGCATTTTACTTCCATGCTGGTATGTCTTTTCTGTGCCCATCATCTGTAGCGAGGCCATGTCCTGATGTTGAGTCTGAATCGGTTGCCAGGATATCAAGGCGACGCAGAGCATCATAGCGACCGGTAAGCGTCCCCCCTCCCGCCCCCCCCCCTTCAAGCCTCCGGAATGTGAGCTAAAAACGTCCCTGCAGTGGGAGAAGTTATACTTCGACAACACATCGAACAGCTGGGTCTCGCCTAGGCATCGGCGCTGTTTGTCCACCACTAATCATCTGCAATATACATACATTAATACCACGTAGTACATACAAATGACATACACCATATCCCCAGAACGACCCTCCCCACATGCACCCCACTCCCCCCCACCCAAGCTAACTAGCCTCGTACCGACTTATGCGCGGCATAACCAGCTTCTGGCTCGACGACCTCTGATTCTTCAACCCCAGCCTATACATCCTCAACCCCCCACGCGCCCTCAAGCCGGCCAGCGCCTCCCTCACCCGCGCAAACTCCACACTCGTCGGGAGCGTGAACAGCCCGATCTCGACCTGGCGCAGGCCGGCGAGCTCCGGCCTGAGCAGCAGCGCGTCGAGCTCGGCCCACCCCGCTTCCGAGTCGGCCATCTGCTTGAGGTCGGTGAAGAACTCGAGCCCGAGGTATTCCAGGGTGTTGAGGGGGGATGTTATGCTGGAGAGGAGGGTGTGTACCCATGGGAGCGCGAGCAGGGGGTCTTCGAGCGTGAGCTTGAGGGAGCGCAGGTTGGTGTTGATGCTCAGGTCGAAGGGGTAGACTATAGTATTGGGAGCACACACGAACACGACCGTAAGAAACACTTACACGTAAGAGCGCTGAGCAGAGCAGAGCATGCGTAAGTGCTTACCTTCCAAGATCCCCGTCTTGAAGTGAAAGTACTCGAGCGAGCCGCCCGTGCGCTCCAGCAGCCTTTCGATCGCAGCGACGTCGTCGAAGTGGGCGATGCGCAGCTCGCGCAGGCCGAAGAGGTCGACGGGCGAGTGTGGGCTGAGCAGCCAGTTCCCGAGCGGGCCCGACCCGACGTGCTCGATTGTCAAAAACTCCAGACGGCACTGCCTCGGCGGCGGTGTGCTCTCGCTCTCCTCCTCCTCCTCTGCTGCGAATGGTCCTGTTGGCGCATTCCCAGCTGCGGCGAGCGCTCGGGGGACGTCGCCCAGGTCGCCCGCTATGCACACGCACGCCAGCGCAAGGCCCTGGAGGTTGCGGCAGCACGCGAGGAGGGCGGCGAGGTCGCGCAGGTGGGCAAACGACCAGGACTTGAGGCGCACAAAGGTCAGCGAGGGGAGCGCGAACATGGCGTGGAGCGCGTGCTGCAGGGGCGGGGGGAGGACCGCCCAGTGGAGCGTGGTGGACTGGGCGCCGAATTCGAGGCGGCGGAGGTGCGTGAGCAGGCGGAGGAGCGGGGGGAAGGTGCGTTCGGTGGTAACCCAGTGCGAGCGCGCCGCGGCCGACGCCGCCTGCGGGCCGGGTGCGGCGTCCCCGCCCAGGGGGGAGCCTTCGAGCACTTCCAGCTCGCGGATGTAGGGTGTGATGGAGGGCGAGGATGTGAGGAGGCGGAGGAGGCGCTTGCACAGCTCCGAGGGCGCGGCTGCGGGGGTCAGTTTGAGGGAGATTTTGGAGAAGAGGTGGAGGCGGCTGGTGGGCAGCCACAGGGGGGACACGAGGGCGCAGGTGCCCAGGGCTCGTGGGTCGTCATGGAGGTGGTCGAGGATGTGGTCGACGAGTTCCTGGGGGAGGCGTGGCGGCGACTCGGACATGGGCTAGGCTGGGCTGGCTAGGCTGTCACCCGGCGGGGGACGAGGTGTCCGCAAGCAAACAAATCGAATCGCAGCGCATGCTTTATCGATCACCACACCTTTGTCGTCTTATCGCTCGACGAGATCATCGTACCATCGGACCCCATCGTGCCGGTCGTCCGGCGCACAGCCACCGTGCTGTGGGAGCGGACAATAACGTCGGAATCGTCGTCCACGTCCACGTTTCCACGCAGACGTAAGTCACTGGCCACGGTGCATTCTGGCATGGGAATGGTGGGCCTCACCGAGTCTTTTACGTCTGGAATGGCATGTTCTTTCCTTTGCTTGCAATGTTGTGGTTGAGCGCTGAGCTGTCACATCCCTTGATCCCCGTCGCGTAGTTCAGTGCCACGTTGAGGAAGCTGAGTCGCAGCTCGAACTCATGGTGCTCACGCCATATCTGTGGGGTATCGTGCTATTGTCATTGACCTTTCGGCCGTGGCGTTATCCCGAAACTTCGAAATTCTGAGGCATGGACGCCCGACCGACACGACAACCGTCGTTACGACTCGACGAAATTGCGACGATGAATTCATGTGCTCGCTCTACTCTCCCGCGCGGTCGCCATAACCTACCGCACGGCGACGAGGCTCGTTGACCATCATGATAGCGAGGATAGAGATTTTGACTTCAAGGACAATGAGGCGGACCAGACCCGGCAGCGTAAGACATCACACCTTGATGTGCACTATCAGTGGTTCAGATTCGGCATTTCTACCCATCTGTACCTTGCAATTGGCTGTCACGCAAAACAACGCGCGACCTCAGGCGAGGACAGGTACGTGATGCTGGAGATTTGGGGGGCGAGTCCCTGAAAGCCACGTCCATGGCACTCGTCAGCGCCACATTTGCGGAACCTCTTCCATTAGATCCAGAGTAACCTCGCCGAGTCCAACTCCTGGGTGATGCCGTTGAGTAGGAACCGACATACCCGTGAAACAGGACCCAACGACGCTCCACAGATGCAAAGAATACGTTCCTGGAAATAAGACCTTGACTCGGAAAGGAGATCCAGAACTTTACGGAGATCCACAAGCCACAGATCAAAGGTTCACTGTGCAGCTACTAGTGAAAATCGGAGAGGTGGAAGACATGTATCATATATCAGGATCTCATCATTTATGTTAATTAAGAACGGTATACATAGAGAGGGGAAGTTGCCCCACGTTGATGTCTACCCCCTGCGAGGGGGGTTGCAGGGTTGTGATTAATGAAGACGACTGTACACCGAGTTCGCAATCACACTGGCATCGTTGCAATTCAGGGGGTGTGGCGTGCAATAACCTAAACCGCGGTCGTCGTAGTTTTGAATGCAAAGTTTCGATATGCCGTTAAGTCGAGATCTCCCCCTGCGCCACAAATCAGGATTGCTGGGTACTAGTGCTAGCCCGGCGTTCCTGTAACGTCCCGATCGTACGTCCCAGTACTTACATCGGAAAACGAGTATAGTTTTTAAGGTAATCCCAAAAAGAGTCTGAGAAATTAGCTTGCACCGCACTGCGGAATATTTTCGAGTGGTCGAGAAGAGGAAGATATCGTGGCTGCCACGAGAGTTTGCAGCCGCCGCCACAGCCGCCACAGCGCTTAGTCATTGCCCCACGTGGTACAATGGTGGGAAGAATATTTTTGAAGTGATCGATTCCGTCTGAAGCACAACTGCCTGCAGTCAACATCCCTTCCTCCTCCCTCGCCGTTTCCCCTCGTCGTGAGTCAAGATGTCGACCAGCGGACTCAAGGCAATTGCGCCGGTGCCTACGGCCTCCGATTTCTTGGACATCGTCCTGTCCAAGACCCAGCGCAAAACACCCACCGTACGTCTCTAAGCGTTCGACATTTCCCCAGCGAACTTGTGCAATACTGACGACGGGTCCAATCCAATGTGTGATTAGGTTATCCATAAAAACTTCAAGATCAGCCGTATCAGGAACTTCTACATGCGCAAGGTCAAGTTCACGCAGGACTCGTTCGAGGAGAAGCTTGCTGGGATTTTGACCGAGTTCCCCGTGCTTGATGTGCGTCAATCTCAAACTTCTGAACCGCTCGCTCAATCGCAATCTGACGCTGTGTGTGTGAACCGATGTGCAGGACCTCCACCCGTTCTTATCCTCGTTAATGAATGTCCTTTACGACAAAAACCACTACAAGCTCGCCCTGGGCCAACTCCGCACGGCGCGGCATCTCATCGACCACGTCGCAAAGGATTACTGCCGTCTGCTGAAATTCGGAGACAGCCTGTATAGATGTAAGCAGCTGAAGAAGGCTGCGCTCGGTCGGTGAGTCCGGGTTCGGCTGCTGAAAAAAAAATATAATGCAGTTGTTACGGAAGAGATTTAGTTATTCTGACCCCACATTGACGCGTTGTCCGCAGTATGGCGACGATCATGCGCCGACAAAAGGACCCCCTCGCGTACCTGGAGCAAGTGCGGCAGCACATCTCCCGTCTCCCGAACATCGACCCGAACACCCGGACACTCCTCATCTGCGGGTACCCGAACGTCGGCAAGTCGTCGTTCATCAACAAGGTCACCCGCGCGGACGTCGACGTCCAGCCGTACGCGTTCACCACCAAGTCCCTGTTCGTCGGCCACCTGGACTACAAGTACCTCCGCTGGCAGGTGATCGATACCCCCGGGATTCTGGACCACCCACTGGAAGAGATGAACACGATTGAGATGCAGAGTATCACTGCCCTCGCGCATCTGAAGAGCTGTGTGCTGTACTTTATGGACCTCAGCGAGCAGTGCGGGTACACTGTCGAAGCCCAAGTACGCGTTGTGTTTTTGTGTTTCTTTTTCATTCTCTCCCCGTAACAATCTGATCGTCCGCGCCCTTTTCTAGTGTAAACTATTCCACTCCATCAAACCCCTCTTCAACGGCAAACCCACCCTCCTCGTGATCAACAAAATCGACGTCATGCGCCTCGACGGCCTGCACCCGGACTCGCGTGCCCTCGTGCAGGAGATCATCGACACCGAGGGCGTGCAGTGCGTCCAGGTGTCGTGCTACTCCGACGAGGGCGTCATGGATCTCAAAAACCAGGCCTGCGACGCGCTCCTCGCGCACCGCGTCGACGCCAAACTCAAAGGCAGCAAGATCAACTCCGTCATCAACAGGATACACGTCGCGCAGCCCAAGGCGCGCGACGACGTCGTCCGGGCGCCCTTCATCCCCGACGCGGTCAAGGGGAGGAAGAAGTACGACAAGAACGATCCGGAGCGCCGGAGGCTCGCTAGGGATGTCGAGGCCGAGGAAGGGGGTGCTGGGGTGTACAACATCAACCTGCGCCGTGCGTTTCTTCGGTCTACTCTATCTCCTCTTATTTTTGACTTGACCCTTTATCATCCTGATCCTGATTGATGCTGATACTCCTCGTTCGGCAGAGGACTACCTCCTTGCGAACCCGGAATGGAAGAACGATATTATACCCGAGATCATGGAGGGCAAGAATATCGCGGATTTCATCGATCCTGATATCGCCGAGAAGCTCGACGCGCTCGAGCGCGAGGAGGAGCGGCTCCAGGCCGAAGGGTTCTACGACAGCGAGGAGGACATGGTATGTACATACGCCCCTCCCCCCTCCCCCCCCAATTCATTTATCTTCTGATCTTCTGAACCTGAACGCGGCTAAAAACACCCCTCACCCTGACACAGTTCGACTCGGACGACGAGCGGGAGGCGCAGGAAGCCTCCGTCGCGCTTGCGCACAAGATCCAGTCGCAGAGCATCAAGAAGTCGAAGAAGAACCAGGCGCGGCTCCCACGCACCGCGGGGCTGCGGACGCTGTCGGAGCTGACGTCCGAGCTGACCAAGGCCGGGCTGGATCCGAGCAGGATCCAGGAGCGCGCAGCGGTGCTCGCGAAAGTGCAGAGCGCGAAGCGGCGGCAGGGGCAGGGCGAGGACGACGGGGATGTGGATATGGATGAGGATGGGGCTGTGGACGGCAGTGGCGATGATGAGGATGAGGGCATGGATGTGGACGGCGAGGACGCGGCACCGAAGAGGCGGGGCAAGCTGGGTGCGGTCGTAGCCATGAACAGGCGGGCGGCCAAGACGGACAGGATGCTGGCTGGTATGCGCGACGATGCGCAGGTAAGCCGTGCTGTGAAATTGCGCAACCTCGGCCAGAGACCCCGCAATATGCTGGCCAAGGCCGGCGAGGGCGATCGCCACATCAAAACCAAAATGGTGCGTACCATCTCCCTCCTTGTTTCTTGGATGGATCGTTTATGTTTGTGTGTTCCTCGCATTATTTCAGCCGAAACATCTGTTCGCGGGCAAACGGAAGGCCGGGAAGACACAGAGGCGTTGATTTGGGTTTTGTGGCTTCCGATTGTACCGTATCATTCTGTTTTGTCTTTTTATATGATCGTCGGTTTAATGAATCGTATGTTTGTTACCACCGGATACTAATCAAATCGATCCAAGAGGTTGACTGGATTGACCGAGCACAGGAATATTTTTGCCACGAACGTTGGCCTCGACTCTTGCTCCTCGACCACAGTCACTGGTACCGATTTACTGTCCGTCACTGTGACTATATTACTTGGACACCCAATTGACTCGTTGAAGTGGCAAGGCCTTTTCATTGTATGTCACTCGCAGCGGCGAGGGCTAATATGTATACTAGTCGACAGTGAGAGAATACTGCGATCGTGGGTGAATTGGCGCCAGTTGGCGATTCTTGACCTTTGCTATCTTATCATCGACGCGTTGCTCTCAGCCACCCCACCCTCAATTCGCAACGCCATCGCTGGGATTTGTCTTTTGTTTTTGTGAGCACAGAAAAACTATCTATTTGAAGACACGGGGGCATATAGATATAATAGTACATCAGATCGAGTCCGAGAAAGCAACGAGATCACAGAGGGAGACTGGCTCTAAAGGAGATCGCTCGCACATCCTGTTGACGTACTGAGCGAGCGGAGGTGTCGAGGGTGTCGCGATTGAGGAGTAGGGAAAAAGAAGTAGAAGAAGGGAATCCAGAGGATCGGAAGAATCAGACGAATCAATCCCAGTCGATGTTCATACCAGCAGGGCCAGTAGCGAGGCCGATGCCCCGTTCAGCCTCACGCTTGAGCCATTTCAAAGCTCGCTTGTCGTCCTTGAGGAAGGGCGCCAGTTTTTCATAACAGCGTTGGTTGTGCTCCTAGATCAAAGTTGCGTGGGTTAGCCTAGCCTCGCATACATGCATGAATTGGCGCCGACCTTGAGCCATGCCTTCTCCTCTTTCGTCAGCATGTTCTCCTTTACCATGCGCGTCTGGATGGGCACGCAGGTCAGGCGCTCAAAGCCAAGCCAGATGTTGCCGTTGAACTCTCCCTTCGTCTATCGGAACGCATTTAGTTGGCCAAGGGGAATAAATAAAATAACCTACCTTGACACGACGCACGGCGAGGGCCGACTCTATCCGCATGCCCCATTTGCCTTCGTTGTCTGCATAAACGTATGAGCAGCAGGACTGCATGTGAGGCAGAAGCGACCTACAGAATCCAGGCTCGTTGGTGATAACGTGACCTGGAACGAGCGGGACATTGGACGAGAAGCTCTGCGGCCCTT
The DNA here is from genome assembly GCA_018850815.1 of Asterophora lycoperdoides. Lineage (NCBI taxonomy): Eukaryota > Fungi > Basidiomycota > Agaricomycetes > Agaricales > Lyophyllaceae > Asterophora > Asterophora lycoperdoides. Next base: position 7,757 of record JABCKJ010000434.1, read on the forward strand.
CGTGGACAGTTAAAAATGACCCAAAGCCATGCCCAGTCCCATGCTGTAAACACGAGGTGCGTGTCAAAGTCCGACGATCGGATTCAGCCCAAAGGCTGTGTACGCACCATGTAATTTAAACCGTCCCTCCAGAGGGCTTTTCGCGCCAGGACATCCAGTTGATGGCCGGAGGTTCCTTCGGGAAAGATAGCACTATCGATGGCGATCTGGGATGGATCATCGTCAGTAGAAACTTGGCGAACGTTGGGAGAATGCTTACATGGCCTTGCAAGACTCGTGTGAATGCCTCACACTGTTCGCTCGAGGGACGTCCAAAGTGCACTGTGCGTGTGGTATCACAGGTTCCATCCCTGTACTGGCCGCCGGAATCGCTGTGATCACGTTGGGTGACTTCTGTTCCGATAGGGTAATGTAGCTCCACTCACTTGAGGTACGGCGTGTCTCGCTCGATCATCCGCGCTGTCGACTTCCTCGGCGTGTAGTGCGGAAGAGCAGCATTTGAGCCTGTAGCGGAGATGGACTTGTAGGCGATACCCATGAAGTTCTTGTTGCTGCGCCGGAATTCAGTCAAACGCGATGCGGCCTCGTACTCGGTGATATCGTATCCGTCGTTCAACTTGAACTCGAGCCATGCAAGGAAACGGACCTGCTTAGGGTAAGCAGCGTAGATAGGAAAAAGCGAATACGACATACGAAAGAAACTCCGTCTCGAAGGTATGCTCGCCTCAGTCCCTCCAGCTCAGTTTCGTTCTTGACTGCCATTGTGTGCTCGACCCATGATGGTGCGACCGTGTACCGATAATGCGTGAGCATAAGGGATATGGCATACGAGGTTTGCGGCGAGATGAGGACCTATCATGTAAAGATGGAGAATGAGATGACTTCTTGCACATTCGTCATTACTAACTTTGCCAGTGCCCCACTCCCGTCGTCGCAGGAAGGTCCAAACATCGAGATACTCTCGCCTCTCAACGCCGATGGTATTCAAGTACTCCCCGGTGTCGGAAGTGACTTTACTCGCATCTAAGAAGAGCGTAGCGCTGTCGAGCCCCACAAAAAGGTAGGCATGGAAAAGAGGATTGTGCGGTATGTCTGAGCCACGAAGATTCAACATGTACGCTATCGATGTCTTATCTGTTAGGAAAATGGGCAAGAGATATTAAGAAAAGTAGGCTCACCTATGCAGGACAGCGACGTGATGAGGGTTCCCGTCTGGACTTGTTCTGGGGTAGCCGGGGCTTTCGAGTAAGATGGGATACTTGGAGGTTGGGATCTGATCCAGTCCCGGAGTTTGTTTAGTTTTGTGTTCGCACTGACGCCTAGAGGGCGCTGTAAGAAGGATAGCTTGTGGTCTTAACTTAGGGGATTCTTACCTGCAAACTCGATGGGCTGAGTAAAGATTGGAGCCCTCGACTTCTGCGGTTTGTCTTTCCAGACGAGATCGACAAGATTCTGAGGTGGATAGATGAACTTGGAATTCGACTTTGAGATTTTGTCGTTTATGAGCATGGCCTTTTCATGGGAGATCATGCGAGCATCGATACCAATCCTCGCATCCTTGACCCGGTTCTAATACACCGTAAATTACACTGTAATATTGGGAAAATTAGGTAGCGTTTGACGTACCAGAAGCCATTCTATCCAATCCTTCGGTTCACCGATACCTCCGGCCTTGACCAATGTCCAATTCCTATCCAACTGTTCTCTGGCTTGTAACCAGTAGCGAGAGTCTGTGAAAAGATATGCCGACGACATGGTGATAATAGCTTGGCCAGCAGTCCCATAAAACCTAGGAGGACTATAAGACGGCTGATGATTGTGGCAATTATGTGTGGAAAGTCACCCCGAAATGAACTGTCGGCGCTGATCGCTCTCAGCGACGTACTCCGTCCCATGCGCATCCTCGCTCGATACGATACTGCAGTAGAGGTTGAGATCGATTCAAACAGAGTCGCCAATGATCAACAACTCACTAGTAATCCAGGCTGTGGGTCGCCATATTGCGACGCAAGTCTTCCAGCCTTTCAGTGGTATCCCCCTCTCCACCGTGACGAATGGAATCAACCTCCGCCATCTTCCTCTCCAGAGCGGAACCGACGAGAGTACTGGAAGAGTCGTTTGGGTAAAGTAAGGGGCGCCTCGGTAACGGCGTGCCAGGTGTCATTGGGCGTTGGTCACTTCGCTGGGTAGACCGGCTGGCATGACTGGCGTGGCTAGCCTGGCTCCGCTGAGAGTCGTTCCTCCGCAGAGAATCCTGAGGTCGAGGCGAGTCCGTTGGGCGAACAGTGTGATGCGACTCCTGTGACCTGTGGCTCTCGTGCGACCGCTGCGTAGACCTCGTATTGCTCCGCGTTGGAGGGGATGTAGGGGGCTGGTAGACAGGAAGATTCGTTTGCGATGACATGGAGCCTGAAGCCTCCGCCTCCGCCTCTTTCTCCTTCTTCTTCCCCACTCCCCACCCGTACCCCCACTTGCTCGAAGCCGTCGACTTCTTCGTCCCCGTCATTGTGTTCGAGCGTTTCACAGACGTACGGCCTTTGGTGTCCTTGCGCACCTCAGGGAGCGCTTTGGGAATCTCGTCGTAAATCTCCGAGTCGGAGTGGAAAGTCAGGCTCTCAGCCGCATCCGTAAGGGTTGACGTAGGCGAGTATGATGGATGTCGGATCATCTGGTCTTGGGGGTTGGACGTCCGGGAGCCAGTACTAGACCATGAAAGACGTCGCTTTGGTTTTGAACCTCCAGCGAACGGAAAGCACATGGGAGGTGGTGGTGCCATGGTGGTTATAGTCAAGAAAAGTGTGTAATTTCCTGATCGTTTGCCCTGTAAATGTGACCAAGAATAGGGTCTTATATCACCACGAGGCAAAACGTTAACGGTGAACTGGGAGTGCGAGCCAACAACCCTTCCATCACCTGAGCAATACCTCGGCAACGTGTCGGCTGTTTGTTGTTGCCTTTTATGGCGAAAAGCTAGATTCCAAGATAACGTCTGTTGTCCCCTCGAAGCTTCCTTGTAGTCCCCTTAGAACGTGTGTCCCTTCTATCGACTCCGATTGTCACTAACAGTCCAAGATAGTTTTGTCAAATTAATGGTGCCAAGTATGTGGGCCTTCGTATTGTGGAGTGCATGACATCATGCCCAAGCTAGAACAAGGGTCGAGAACGACCCCGGAGAAACAGGAAAACATACTCTGTGGCCTGGTAAATTCTCTTGGAGTCGCCGTCAAAGCACTGCAGTCGATGGCATGACAATGAAATGAAAAACATGCAACTTGACCTGCGACGTGTTGATCCATATGGGTCCACAACACAGTGAGCTGTTCCATAGACGGCGGTGTAGAAGAACGTGGATGCAGCACATAGCAAACGTGGATAGCGTTTTCCGCCAGGGAATGACCTTCTAGCCATCAGGTTTTCGCATGTTCACGAGACGAGCCCCGACAGGTGCAAGGGCAAACTGGCCGGCGATTAGTTCTGCCTCTAGATGCAGTCGAGAATTCGATTGGAAATATTCGTCAACAGCTGGGGTATCTCGTTCACGTCGGAAAGTCATCGGCAGATGCGATGGGTGATGATAACGCGGGGTTTCCGATTCAATCCGAAGGTTCTGATAGGGGAGCACTGGTCCCAGGACTCTCGTAGGCTTCCTGGGCGACAATCTGGCCGCCGAATGACGTGAATAGATAGTGTCACTCAGCTGAGGCAGCTCACCTAGAGTGGCGGGCTTGGCTAGTCGATTATGTGTCATTTCGAAAATGACAATGACTCAGAAATGAAGACCGCTGCACTTCGGTCGCCTGGTATGGGTAACGTCGGCGACTTGAGCGCGAATTGCCTTGGAACATTACAGTGCCCGAAAATCGAATGCCCATAGAGAGGCACCGGTGTGAGTGGCCAGAATCACGCTGTAAGCACTCGTACGGAACAATGTGCGCAATGAGTCGTCAGGTGGAACACATACACGCGCCTATAGACGTACGGGTTACGCAGCTGCCGTGTGAGCCACTCGACTTGCGAACCACCCGGGACGCGGCATGACAGCCGTTGTTGTCCAAAAACGACCTTGAAATCATAGATTCTGACCCCCTTGTGCTAGAAGACCCCGGAGATGCGCCACACTACCACGCAGAATGCGTAATTGAGATACACGTGCGTGAGGACAGTGGCCAATACAGTGATTCTACCGGTTCGCGGTTTTGACAGATGCTAGAGGATCAGAAGCTTGCAGGGTACAATCTAGATCCCTTTTGGATGACTTTTTCACCGCAAGAGAACAAGCCACACAATAGCCACACTGCTCGTAGTCACCGACATCAAACGCAAGATGGCTGTTTATCTGCTTCAAAAGCCTGTCAGAGTCGGGTTGGAAGTGTGACCGTCTTCAGTTTTTCAGAAGTCTAAGTAATGAAGCAGGCAGCGGACAAGGCCGGAGGAGGATGCATGAAGGGAAATTCAACCCCAAGCCCCGCGTCCCGCGTCCTAATTTATATGCACGTGATGATCGATTTTACACTCGGACGCGTCCATTCAGTGATCTGGCCCACCACCAGCACCATCGTTAAAATTCCTCCACGATTTCTGATTAACGAACGATCCTCAGCGCTCAGTCATGGATTCCACCAGTCCTTCGAACTGAGGAGAGCCAATATGTGGAGCAAATCCTTCTCGGCGTTATCAAAGAGTACCGCCGACTTGGAACTGACATATCCTGACATATCAGAAGCCTTGGCCCGCGGCTTTGGCAAGAGAATCTGAAGTCACCATCTTGCTGCTGACACCAACCACACGAGCGCCCCCGATTCCGACTCGCATCAGCTTTGAACTTTCCCTCGAATTGCGGCTGAACTTGAAGCTGCGTTTGTCCAAGCAGTGTCCGAGCGGCGTCCGTGGGGGCGCCGCCGTGCGAGGGAGAATAGGGATGCCCACTTCCCACGCTCATGATGCTGAAGGCAAGTATGCTGCAAAGCAGACTCGAGGTGAGGGGCCCTACGCCGTGGTGGGTGATAACAATTCTATCTTCGAGGCCACTCTGACTGCGATGCTTGAAGTTAAAGAACAAGCATGGTCAAACACCTTGCACGATGGCAGAAGGGATGATTGCTTGTTCTGAGCACGCCAAGGGTATGTTCCCTAGTCTAGATCTTATGTATTCCATAAAATCTAAAGATTCTATTGCAAAATAGGTGAATTTCTACCCAGGGACGACCGTCCGTCGTATACGCCGTCCGAATGTACCTGGTGCGCTTTTTCGTTGAAATCGCCACACTATTTTCACCTAACCCTGGCTACAGTCACAACGTGTTCTTCAATATATGGAGCGTCTGCCTTCTTTCGGACGGGGATGCTACACTTCCTCTCTACAAAGACCGGGTTTTGGAATGCCAGAAGAAATCGTTTGAGCCAAAAGCTGGCTATCCGAAGCAGTTCACCAGGAAGGTTGATATCCCGCAATGGGCAGTGATCGGCATCCCCGATAACATGACGTTCGATTATGCGACAGCCATCCAAGGTCAGTGGTTTCGTCAGGACCCACGACTCTTCTGACGGACGAGCTTTGTAGTTGCGAAATCATCCACACCCCAGTGGGGACCAGCTCAGATTATCGCTCCCGTGGCTGCTGTGGTTGGCACACTGATAATTGGCGCCGTCGTTTTTGGCGTCTGCAGGTCAAGATCGGTGAGATCCGGCAAACAGACAGGAATGTCGTTAAACCCATTCCACTGGCGGCGTCGCCAAAAAGTCCGTAGAGTGGACCCTGTCGACAGACACAAATCCTGGTTAATAGACCGTGATGATGGGCGACATAGAAGTCATATTCGACTCCCCAGTTCTGAGGATGCGCTCAAACCGATGAAATCGCCCTCTGGGTCCTACCACCCCCCTTTGAAGAATGGCTGGAAGAACTCGCAGATTGCGCAGCAGCTACGGCGTCTCCCCGATCAACTACCAATTCCCTGGAAGGACAGAGCCGTTCAAATCACGTCAGAACCTCCGGGGAGACGATTCCGCGTGGATCCTTCGAATTCAAGTTCTGAGTCTGGCGGTATGAGTGCCCCGACATCGCGCTCTGGAACAGTAGAGGGCGACCGTCCGGAGACTATCCACGAGGAGGAGGAATATCCAGAAACCGAATTCCGAGATTCCCTCTACGGGGACGAGGAAACATCTCTGATCTCACCGGTGGAACGGCGCGAGAAGGATACTATTCTCATCTCGCGACACCCTGGCGTTGATTTCACATTGGATTCCGGAAGCTCCCAGTCGAATCCTCGCACCTCATCTTTAGTGAAAGTACTACCACCGACTCCCACCACTGATTCTTCGTGCCACTCCCAGAATCGAGTTACACCCACGATGGCGCCACCTATCATCGTAAGTATCTTCAAGATGCTACCCTTACACCCACTTAATATATATTCTACATCACAGACATCACCACAACCCCCACAACGTCCAACAATACCTCCTTCACCTAATGCATTGGCACCTCTACCACCAGGCTCCGGTGCGCCTGGTCCGCAGCGAGTACCATCTCCACACACTTCACCCATTCCCGGGCATTCAAACCTAGTACACTCCCTGCCACCGCTCTTCCCTCCACCAACTGGCCAACTGCCACCCACTTCCAAGCCTGTCTTGAGCCACGGACTGCCCGGGCCCCCAATGAGCCGTGTGCAACGACGACCCTCCCACGATAACGCTGACCCACTGAGACGAAATGGTACCCCGCGGCCTATGGGCGCACGTCTTCCCTCTTCACCACGCGCCGCGGTGCGCCAGCTCTCCCTCGATGACGAGATCGATACCCTCGCCAACCCGTCCGTCCAATCTCTAGCCCAGTATATTAGCTCCCCAAAGCCTGCCCATACCCCGCTTCCATCGTTCGAGCAACTCGCAAGCGGGGGCGACGAGCTCGCGACCCCCCCTCGCCTTACACACAACCGAAACTACTCGACCGAGAGTATAGTTCCGGACCGCGGCGACCCCGTCATGCTCTTCCCTGGGTCTGTGCGAGCCGCGGGATACACCTTCGGCTCATCGGGGATTGCCAGCGAGTCGTCACTCAGTCTGTATTCGACCACGAGCAGTGGAACTCCGAGAGCCCTGCCCAACGCCACTCGGCCTAGGGGATAGGATGTAGGCCTTCCTGAAGGTTGATACCCTGGGCGGCCTATAGTCTGCTATCTATCTTTATTTTGCTTTCTGTCATTTGCTTTGTTGTTCGAACCGGCGTTGGAGGAAGATCTACCTCCCAGATACATCGCTAACGGACACCCTATATGTCAAGTATGGTCAACCCCAAGTGAACCGTGAAATTGAAATGTGAACATTTGAGCTAGGTTACCTCTATCTACTCCCTAGCCATTGGGCGGCGCATCGGAGGCGCTTCAGCTCCTGCGGCCAGCCTCGCCGCGTAGTCGACCACTCAATGTTACGCGAAACGAAAATGATATTCTGTTGATTCATACAACACGACCCGCTTGGCTACTCTAGCGGCAGACAAACCATTGATCTCCATTGAACTCCGCGAAGCCCTCCAGAATCTGACGCGAACGATGATCAGCCTCTTTCTCCGAGTCAAAGAAACTACAGGATCAAGGATACTCACCCATGACGAAAGGATGCCCGCAATGAGGGCAGGATCGGACTGGTGAGAGGTTTCTTCGACAAGGCGAGAGGTCAGATCTTGTTCAGCCCTCCACTCGATCAACTCCGAAACCCAGTACGAAGCTCCGTTACCGTCAGTGTCAAGATCTACCACGACGAAGCGCCACTGATAACCAGTAGTAGTGAGAGCACCACGAATGTGCGATTTCCTACACATAAAAAGTGAGCAGGATGTACAAAATCACTGTGATGTTACATACCCGAAGTGCTTCGCGCATGTAACGTGGGGCCCAAGGGCTTGGGGGAGATGATCCACAAGGCTGCTGATGTCGAGGTTGTTGGCCTTGAATAAGAAAAACGCAGCCATTTCATCGCCATCGCGTTGGCTTGGCAGTGGGGTCCTGTGAATGATGCATTTCTCTGCGTCCCGTGTTACGTGGTGAAAAGGGATAAGAACAAGACACAACTCACCTGCGACAGAAGACTGAGGGACAACGGGTGTGCAGTCGATTATCCCTGAGATCGTGTCCGTCTGCGACAGCCTCGGGTGCACAGTCACTATAGGAACACGGCTTTTTAGCCACGTAATCATCTGGCCGCGCTGGGGAGGCGAAACCATGGCTATCAATCTGAAAAAGAAGGTGTCAATGATCTGACAAGTGGTTTCATTCTGGGGGCGGCCTTTAGCTATAAAACACTGCTATAAGCAAGGTAATGAAACACACCGTGTGCTTGAAAGATTTGGCCAGGAAATGGAGATGTCCGTTCATTTTATCGTTTGACCACAGTTCGTCAGAGCCGGCAGTCCGAGAGGCGATAATTGCCTCGCGAAGTGTGTCCTCTGGATGGAGGCGGAGCATGCCCTTGTAGGTGAACAAAGCTTCGTCATCAGCAGCCTTGAATGAGAGCGACTATGTGAGGCATCGCAAACGAGGTAACGAAATAATGGCCGTACCACCGGCGGATCGTCAGAGGCTGGCGTTTCGTGTCCCACAGTGATGTCGTTGAGCTCGTCGACTGCAGACTCCCCCATTTGCTGGAAATTAATAGACTGGCTGAGAGGCTCCCGGAGAGTTGTGAGGACGAAATCGCTCTATGCAGAAGCCTTGCACTTTTTACACAAGGTGGTTTAACTTATACGGTTGCCCAGCAGGGCCAGGTCAAGTTTGGGACCTCGGCAGCTCAGAAGAAGCATTGAGTAGCTGACAAGTGGCGGCGGATCACCCTTATTTGGCAGTGCTCGTAATAGGATCTACATTGCCATAGCATGGTGGCATGTCAGGCCTGGTCTCTTGGAAATACCACAACTGATTATGGTATGACGTTACACCGGCGACCGTTCCCTCAACGGATGCAAGCCTCGAGTAGAGGAGGGGAGAGTCGATCCGTCTAACTCGATCCCATCAAGAACCACCGTTGGACACACCGTTGGACAGGTCCTTGACAGGTCCAGACTGAGAACCATCCTGTCTTCAGGATTAAACATAGCCAAGCAAATAAAGA
>JABCKJ010000435.1:0-16723 GCA_018850815.1 Asterophora lycoperdoides
AAGTATTACAGAATAATGATGCCCTTTAAGCAAGCAGCAAGTGTGAGGGCCTTGCATTATTTAACAGCCTCTAATCGATTAAGGAATATTGGGCAGCACTGAGCCCACCAAAGCAGATGTGTAAACTTTACCAAATAACTCTGTGGCTGGCACACCGGCAATCACTTTGATGCCGTTTTGATGCCGTTTGGGAGTGCCGTTTTTTCCACTTCCCAGATGTCCTCCATTTTCCTCACGCAACCACCAACAACGTGCCTCCATCATTCCCGTGTCCAAGGTCATTCGCTCTTGCCACCTCATACCGCATTTTGGACGGTCTATTAAGCCTACGTGGTCATCAGATACCATCTTCGACAACGCCGTCTCATTCTATCTCAATCCTTACCTACGTGGATATGACTTCTACCAGTTGCACCACCTTCCTGCCCTCTTCGAATGTCTGAACCCCGGGCGACCTCTTCCCATTACCACGTCTCGCCAGCGCAACCTTGATCTTGTCCGTGATGCTCAAAGACTTTGATGGTGACACTTTTTCCGAGGCATTCACGGCAATGCTCAGTTGGAAGGGAATGATGATGGGTATAGAGGCATGTAATACTTTTCATTGAAATACAGTCATTCCACTCATAAAAAATACTCTCGTCCTGTAATATGCTGGCAAAATGTCTTGTTGAATGCACGTGATGCTGGGGGGTTAGTTCCTTATGTAACATAGTTGGTTGCTTAATTCCAATTCCAATTCCTGAAGCAGCACGGAAAATACACTGACTTTGTTTCTCATGTTGCCGTCACACTTGACTTTCCCATTCAAGAGCGCTCAATCGCGGGTCAACCAGCCACCATCTTCAAGTACACCGCTCCCCAGGCAAGTGGCCCGTACCAGTGCTGCTGAAACGCGTGAGGCCAGAAAAGAGTAGAGCCTCCAATCTGCAACTCAAGTTACTTGCACTAACTTACCTCATTCGGAAATTACACACCTGGTGGCATGCTTGACTCCCAGGTGGATTCTCAAGGCTGGTACAATCGAAATATCGACCCTGCATGCACAGTCTGCAAAATGAAATCTTTGGATGCAACTGACACTCTCTGTCATCCCATTACACCTCCGGCAACCACGCCGCCCTTGAAATCCACGAAAAAGAGATCACTTGAGGTTGCCATGATTGAAGAAATTGTGTCTATGGAGGGTTACTTGAAGAAGATGCAGGGCCAGGGAAGAGCGAGAGGTGCTGCATGATGAGTTAATGAAAGCAAAGAACGAGAATGCGGAGATGAAGAGGAATATTTCGAAGGCAGTCAATACTTTAGTTGATAGAAGCTCACATTAGTCTGCTCAACTGTATTGCCTTCAAGCTTCCTACCTAGCCTCATCCCAAGTAATCTACCTACAGCCATGGGTTGTCATGATGATCTACATGTGCACAGCTGTCCCTGGCATGCGATCGAACAACTTTATTAGCTGGCAAGGACCCATCAGGGTGCCAGCTGGTACATGATTTCCCCATGTCATCTACAGGCTTGTTTATAACCATGATAGCATTGGTACTCTTCTCAATATATCGTACACGTTGAAACTGCCATGTAACTGTCACTTGAGATATCAGTACTACCTACCTTGAGTGAGAGCTATGAAGTGCTATCGAAGGCTACCTGAGCTACAAACTTGTATGTATTTCCTTCCTGAACTACATACTTTGGCTGTGTATTATGTACTCCTGCAGTTTTTCCTGATGAGGCAATGAGAGGCATGTCGTGAGCCTTGTTTGCTGGCATGGATGGGGTGTGGAACATACCTTGCAGCTCTCCCCCAGCTGGGGTCTGCCCTTGTGTGTCCATCCCCATTCTGCCAGTCAAACTTGAAGTGGTCATTGTTGTCTGCGTGCAGGGCTTGTGTCGGGTTCCACATGTGTGTTGTCGTCGGTCGTTGTAGCACAAAAGGTGTGCAGTGGCTGCCACTGCCACCTTCTTCTGGAAAACAGTAGCCACTGTAGCCAAGCGAGCAAGTGTGTTGAGGGCGATGGGCGCAAGTTGAACATAGAAGTACAAGTTCAAGTGTGTTGTCTGACTCTGAGTCAACAAACAAATGCATCACAAGTTTGCACGTGATGATGTAGACGCGTCAATACATTATACAATCAAACTTGCATACTCACATTCTGTGCCTTCTGGCTGCTGGTAAATTGGTGGTAAATTGATTACAACTAAGCTATCATTGATCTAATCTACCATGTGACAGGTGTGACCAGGCCACAACTTTCCGGGAAGGCGATGCTGCCGGGATCGATCCCGCGCAGGTACCTGGTACTAGTAGCTAGTAGGCTAGCTACCCGTACGGGATTGATCCCGCCGTTACCGAACAGGCCCTAAGTACATACAGCTCTGAGCTCGACTCTCCCGCCAGTCTCGCTGCACGGATTCCTTCAGGACAACAACCGTACTGCCGCTTCGGGTGCCCCATCTTTGAAGATGCTCGCCACATCTTCGTTCACTGCCCTCGCTTTGCCAACCTGCAACAGGAGATGAACAAAACCAATGCCCAGGCCACCACCACTCTACTCGACGCCTACTGAATCCCTCCGACGGGTTACGTCCACGTTGTCGATCTTGCCTCGAGGTTGACAGCTGACTCGGACCTCTAGGATACACAGCGTACTGTACTTCATGGGGATTCTACCTAACGTCGATGAAACCCTTTCTCGAGTGGATTTCGGCACCTCCCTGTCGTCAGTACATATCCAGTTTCTGAAGCTCTGAATCTGTGCTACGTGGAATACGGCACGTATTCGACTCGTTGGTCGCATATGGGGAATACTCAAACGGACTCAGCGTGAACGAGAGCAGCCACCTCGTCCCTCCATCAAACATGTCACTACACTACCTGCTCACTACCTGCACACATCGCCCTATCCCTCAAATCCCACACCTTCTTAGTTATTATTAACCTCCATTGATATTGAAATATTGACCGGCGAGGTACGCCTTAGCTGAGTTCATTATGTAACATAGTTTATTCCATTCCATTCGCGCGCTGGCCTTCAGCTAGTCATCATCAGTATTGAATATGAATTATACAAAATGACATGGTGATAACCAAGTAACTACAAGTAGCGCCCCTCCACACTGAAGATATACGATACCCCAAGTAGAGGAAGGAAAGGACATAGTATAGAGGCGAATGTAGATGCTTATGACGCAGGGCACTCAGGAATGGCAGAACTGGTTCTTCAGCGGTCGTCGATGCTGTTAAGCAGACGAAGGATATTGATGACTGTCGGAGAAGAACAAACATCAGCGTCTACGCCACAGACGACAATTACAAAGTCGGAAAACATACACAGGTTGATGAAACTGCCGATGCCGACCCACAATATCAGTAAAAGTCCTTCCGAAAAGAATAGCATGTGAGACGCGACGCACTCGAGGTAAAGGGAGATTGCGCCCATGATGAACTCATCAGGTGAGAGCTTGGCGTTAATCATGTATGTGTCATACACAATGTACCCGCTGAAAAGCAGACATCCACCAATAGCGAAAATGAGGTCCATGGTTTTTCCGAACGGAATGAAAATGCCGACGAAGCCAGCCATCACTAGATGAAGAATTGGATTGTGAGCTCTAGAAGAGAGAGATGCAGGGAAGAGGAATCTTACCCATGGCAATGAGCGCACCAAAGAGGAAAGGCCCCATTCCTGAAAAATCATACTGTCGGAGGGAAAGGGAGTGAGTGGAAGCATGGATAGATCATGAGGGCCAGAATGAACCTTTGATTGGAAAGTAAAAAGAGTGAGGCCGATAAAGACACCCAGAGTGATCAGGCTGCGTGCCATATCCGATCAGTCGTGCGACACAAAGGGCATAACGAGTCCAGACGCACAGTGCCTGAATGACGATGACATTATCGTAGAAAGCGACTACCACTCCGAGCGTGAATGCCTCCAGGAGTGTGAACGAAGTGAGCAGAACGAAGTTAAGGGGATGGTTGTGGCGCTTCCAATACAGGACGCCGAGGTTGATGATGGTGCCAAAGAGGGGAATATAGAATGACCAAGAGCTAAAGCATCATATAGCCTTGAAGAACATGTTGTGAACGGAAAGGTGACGCACTGTGTTACGACCCAGAGGAGCACATTTGGGGACTGGGAGATGCCGCCACCAACGAGCACTGTTGCAAGCTGCGGGATGTGTCAAAGAGGGGAAAAAGCTTCAAAAGCTGATAAAATTACAATTTGGCACACTGAAGCACAAGGAACGTTATTTGATCGTCTTGGGGAAGAAATGCGTCAAAACTCACACAGTATTGTGTACACCTTGCGAATGAAGGCATGCCTGATTTCTGGCGAGCTATCCGAAACGGTCGTGCCGTACTTTCCACAGCAAAGGTACCATGAGCAAGGTGGCGAATGTGTACAACATTGGGCTGCGCACCTTGAAATCATCAGGAAGGTCGCCTGCAGCTGGTTGGTTGTAGATTCCGGCGCTTGAGCCACCGAGCAGCGCCTCCTGTGAGCCGCTGTCGCGGAAGTAGTTATTGTTAGGCTTGGAAGTCTTGGGGCTTGTAGACCCATAGGACGGCGGTGAGACGGGGTATTGGTTCATGATGGTTCACCGTTCAACGTTCAATGCCCGTGAGTGCTGACTCCTGAGAACTCAGAACGGCATCATCCGGGCCGATACGCTTGGTCTCAGTCTGAGTCACCTTGAAAACTTTGCCCCCTTTTTTCACTATACAGTAAGTACAAGCTCATGTATGGTTGATTCTCCAGTGGCAGCTGAAAGATACCCTCTTCGATTACCAGGCTCAAGTGATCTTTCGATTTCTCGGTCACCCTCGCGGAGGAGGACATTCCGTAATTGAAAATTTAGCCCCGTCCGCCCCATGTCCGCCCCGCCCAAGCTGTACTAAGTGCTTCATTGCTTTGATTTTGTCGTTGCTAAATATTTTGCATCTGGTAATAATGTATATCTGTGAATATCGACTCTAAATATAGATATGCTCTCTATTCCACGCGCGAAGGGCGATTATACCACAGGGGATTGTGGGGATGGGTTGGCGAAAGGATCCTTGTGCGTCAGGCTGCGAAGGACTGAGACTGTGTGTTGTAGCCCTGCTCGCGCGAGACGTCCCCGACGAGCCATGGTGAGGCTGTATTGAATCGCGCAAAGGTTTGCGCAGCGTCGTGCAGTGGACGGTGGCTAGCCAAGTAAGTCTCTGTAGAGCCTGTCTCTGTCTCTTTACAAATATACCCAGGCCCGACATCAATGTCACAAGCCTGTAAAGTACAGTATTGACTGCACAAAGAAACTTATGAGGTGTACTGCGGGAGTCCCCATTCCTCTGGAACAAAGTCCTCTAACGATCTATGGATTCGATCAGCCTGTTCTGAGCCAGAGTAGACGTCAAGGAGATTAGAGTCCGGCACCCAAATGACTATGAGGAACAAGCAAGTGGATATCACTTCCCCAGCCGCTGGAGAAAAATTTCTGGACGGACCTGACATTCCTGCGCGTTTTCCTGCCTGCATTCCGGGTATGCCATCCTCAAAGACCAAGCCTTTTGCGCGTTCAGTTTCCTGATCGGCACTGCATGCCTCCGAGTTGCCGCCCACGTCTCTGCCTAGCATTTCTCTCGCAGCAACGAGAAAAATGTCTGGTGCGGGCTTGCCCCTCATACCATACTGTTTATCGTCCCCGCACACGACCTTCCCTTCGAAACAATCAAAGACATCACCCAGATGGCCAGTTTTAAGTTCAAAGTTACGGCGGGTTGACCCAGTGGCCACTGCGATTGGGATGTTGTGCACCTTCAGATGTTGAACGAGTTTCCGAACCCCAGGGAGCAGTGGTACTTTCGGCCAACGGGCGTCTTGCAATGCGTTCCGTTGAGTCAGGTATGACTCATACGCGAGAGGTATGTCCGGAAAGCACGAAAGCAGATGTTCCGCGGCCTCCCGTTCAGCTGGCCGGCGCGATGAATACTACTGTGACGTTTGTTGCTGTGGGCGTGCAATCGGAGCACTCACTTTTACCCATTATACCAGCTTTGATATCCCAGGTCATCTGTCTGCCATACTGGCCTAGGATTTCGTCTATCAAGAAGCTCCAATGTCATGGTCTGAAACGATGTTGTTCGATGAGGTGGAGTCGGGACTGACTTGTCACGTCGGTGTAGACTTTCTCGGAGTCAATCAAGAGGCCTAACGAAAAGTCAGTACTGTTATTCCAAGTAAAATTGTGGAGCTCGTACCATCCATATCGAAGAGGATATACTCGATCTTGGGGCGAATTGGACTCTCGCCATTAGAAATCGCCATCCTTGTGACGGTTAACAAAACCTAGATCCTACCTAGTCTCCAACCGTTACAGACCGTTACTTACTTCGGATATCCGTCGCCTCGAGGCTCGGATGCCACTCCTTGCGGTAGACACTCTTTGTCTTGATTTTCATGGCGACTCCAGCAGCACCGACCTCGAGGGCTCCTGTCCGACGCCGCCGTTTCCTCATCTTCCTTGCTGTGCTTGTTGGGATCCTCTTCTTCGTTGGCGTTCTTTGGGAACTACCATCTTCTCTCAAACACGCAAGAACGTCGGCGTTGTCGCGAGCAAACATTGCCCACCTTTTCAAGTCCAAGGAACCTACCCTACCGGTCCAAATTGACGAGATATTTGGCCTGTTGCATATGGTCACTGAAGACGTTGAGCGGGATTTGAGTGATGCTAAGGACTTGGACTCATCGCAGTCTATCGATATGGATGTTTATGCTGGGGGAGAGAAGGTCAATTGGAGTGGGGCGGTCAATAAGTTGAACAAAAAATATCCTATCGTGGTGTTTAGCAAGGTACGCTAAGGTGCTTCTCTCAGTGCCGCCTCTGACTGAAGATGATCGTTCAGACGTACTGCCCGTACGTATCCCCAGCTCATTACCTTCCTGTCTATTTATATTTGCATGTGGCTTTATAGATATTCGAGGCGCGCTAAGAAACTCCTCGAGTCCTATAATATCCAACCCCCTCCCAAGATCATTGAGGTTGACTTGAGAAGTGCGTCACTATCCACACTTCTTCTGCGTATACTTATTCACTAGCTTCTTTTTAGGGGATTCTGACATAGTCAAGAATATCCTGGGTCGTCTGACCCAACACTACACCTTCCCCAACATAATCATTCGGGGACAATCCATTGGTGGCTCTGACGACCTTCAAGCCCTACATGCTCAGAGACAACTCACGAAAGTCCTTCAGAGAACTGGAGCTGTTGTACGGAAGACGGAACTGGAAAATAAATAATACCACGGCTTTACTAACTTCCACAGCGTGTTTCGTGTGGATTTTCCTCAGCGGCCCGTCTTTATATCCTTTCGAGTCCTGTGTATATGCACATTCTGTTGCCGAAGATCATGTTGAAAGTGTTTCTGCACCAGCGAGGTCGGAAGTCGTGATCATTGCAGACATCTATTTCCCAAGAGATGATTCCACTGGGCGAAGAGTGCAGACGCACAATCAAGTCATTTCCAGCGTGGTGGGCGTTCTGCGACGTCGCCCCGGTGACGCTCTTCCGCTCTATCACACTCACACTCTACCCACCCAAGATCGGAGCTCATTTGAAGAGGGTTCTGTAACCCGGCACTCTTTGAGGCGTAAATATTTACGCCCTCCACTTACAGTATTATAATACGGGAAACCGCCGAGGTTTCTAATACATTCACGAACCCAGGGATCATCTAATTCAGACAAAGGGGCGTTTCTCGATTCGACTAATCCCAGGCAAATCCCAGGTGTGGACCAGCGAATGATGCTTTGACAATACTCACTGGTTCAACAACAGCGAAGTATAGACTCGAACCAGTCCCTATTGAAGTCGCGGAGAGTTGATGACAGTCGATCAACGCAGCCGCGAAATAGGTGATCAAACGACTGTCTTTGATCTTTCATCCACTACCCAGGGATTGGTTCGAGTCTAAGCGAAGTATGCGTGCGACAACTTTATCATCATCATCCACTTGATACTGCTGTCCTTTGATACATAGTCACATACAGCTCTTCAGTCTTCAGTTTTCCATCACTTTCAGTATCCCTTCTTTTCGTCCTACATACTTCTCCCGGAATAACACGATGCCTAGCCTCGTTGCCGTGCGTGCCGCCAACGCAGCATTCAACCCCTCCTACATCCCTGTTGCCATCTTCGTCGGAGGAACATCTGGTATTGGTCAGGGCCTCGCAGAGGCATTTGCACAACACACCAACGGCAACGCACACATCATCATCATAGGCCGCAACCGCGCAGCCGCCGATGCCATTCTTGCGCAGTTTCCCAAACCAGCGCCGACCGGCGGCGCGCAATACACAGTGACACACGAGTTCATCCAGTGCGACGTGACCCTCATGAGGAATGTCGAATCAGTGACAAAGGGGCTTCTTGCGCGGATACCGAAGATCAACTTCCTCGTGATGAGCCCCGGGATCTTGGCGGTGAAGGGGCGCGACGAGACCACGGAGGGTATTGACAAGAAGCTCGCGGTGCACTACTATGCACGTTGGAAGTTTATTGATGGTCTTCTGCCGGCGTTGCGCAGGGCGAAAGAGGCTGGGGAGGACGCGAAGGTGTTGTCGGTTATGGCGGCTGGGAAAGGCGGGGCTATCGACCTTGAGGATCTGGGATTGAAGAAGACGTATTCTGTTGGCAACGCAGGCGTCGCGGCACCAACATACAACGATCTCATGCTCCAGGCAAGTCTCCATTTTGTTACTTATATGTCCAATATCACCCCTTTTAGTGACGGAGCCTTGCTACCAACAGGAATTCGCCCGCCGAAATCCTGCTCTGACATTCGTGCATTCATATCCGGGGTTCGTGAATACGGGGCTTATATCGAACTCGGACACCGAATGGATCAAGGCCATGTCGTCCATCTATAAGGTACTCTCATATCCTCTCTCCGTATCCCATCAAGACTCCGGCGAGTACATGCTGCACGGCCTGTTCAACAATCACCAAGGCTTTTTTCGAGTCGGTTCACGCGGGGAGGATATTGGGATGAAGGGTTACTTTGGTTCTGAGGAGGCGTTGAAGAGGTTGTGGGCGCATAGTGTAAAGGCCACGACGGTGCCGGCGTCGACGTCCTTATAATACTTTCACGCATATAATATTCAGACGCGCGCTATCCTTTCCACCGTCATCAAGGGCTGGAAGGTCATATTACCGGGTCCTGAGCAGGGGGCAAGGAGCTACCTTCACGTATGCGGAAACCTGCGGAAACAGACATCTGTGCAAGGCTGAACCCCTGAATTTGAATTTTACGTTCATCGTTGACAAAACACGTAAGTTATTGTCGGACAACGGATGCATGGCATCTAGTAGAAGGCCGATGAGCCGATAGGTGACGCGATAGAGACACGAATATCTGCAGCAAGCGAATGGCTCTAATCTTTCTTTACATGGACAGCAGTAGCCAGCAGGGTGCTCGGTAACTCGCTGTCGCCCACGCTGGAGAGCAGGGAGATGGACAGGAAGATAAGCAGGAACAAGGCAGCAACAGTTCCGGCTAAGAGGACAAATGGGCTGCAAAAACGTAACTGTGATTAGACGTCAATTGAATGTGGGGCAGGAACTAACCCGCTGATGTCCTTTCTCTCACAACTTTGTCCACCCCACGTCTCAGTCTTCTCTGTAGATCCCTCGCCCGTCTTCGTTACACCGCAGGCACAAATGAAGCAGGTGCGACCCGACTTGGTCGCCTCAAGACATTCACCCCTCCCCGAGCATGACCTTGTCGAATTTGTGCAGGTTTCGACATCTGCGAAGCAGGTCGACACGGAGCCGACGGGCAGCTGTGGGGGGACCTGGTTCGGTGGCGGAGGAGCCTGCGAAGGTTTCTGGCGTTTGGCGAGCGGGTAACGAGAAGCAGAGAACGTAAGAAGGGCGACTTGGAGGCTGCTACGATTCTCGAACGTGCGTTCCAAGAAATGTCGAATTTCACCTGCGGCCTCTGCATACTCGTCGCTCGCGGAGCCGTAGGTGTGGCGCAGGTTGTTCAGCCTCGTCAGCTGGAGCGCAGCGAAAGAAGGTGTCTCTGCTGATTCGAAGAAGGTGGAAAGGGAGTCTACATCTTCAAGTCCATGAGAGGCTGCGTCATCGTAGATTGAAATGAAACTCCGAGGGGCGCGGTGCAGATATGTGGAGACTACAGACGACAGGTTGTCGATAAGAGCGGAAGGTGGGGTAGGAAGCTTGAACGAAGGCCGAAGTGATTGCGGCAAGACAGCTGTGACGGAGGATAAGATGAGAGGGTTGTTCAAACATGATAGTGGCATTTTCCCGACCTTTCGCGTCGTGTTCATCCATTGTAAGAAGAAGGGCATTTCTGGCTCCCTTTCCTACGAAAAAATCGTCGTTGTACTGTGTGCTAGAGGCGTCCTGAAGTGGTTCAAACGATTCGAGACCCAGATGACGCGCCAGCACGGCACTTGCATGCTGAGGCGACAAGGAGGGGCGAATGAAGTTGGGTTGTGGGTTCAGGTAGCCGTCGATGGCTCGACAGAATTGTAGAGCGCCTAGAAGAACCGCGACCGACAAAGTACGCATACTTAAGGATGGGAGTGGATGGGGAGTGATTGTCGCTGTTTGTCAGCTTAGCCAGGGTTGTTCGCGACTTTTACTTATCTTCAAAATGATCCAAGCTACCATCTGCCTGCTGCAGAAATACTGCAATCCCTTCCACTGGTAATAACATACGTTCTTCCACCTTCACAAAGTTACTCTTACAACCGCTTTCTAGCTCACTCTCCACCAACACCCTCACACCTCGGTTGCGCCGCATGACACCTCCCGATCTTCCCCAAGAATTATGGCTTGAGATCTTTCAATTCGCCACCCATGTTCACCAGCAGGCCACCATCATCCCACTGGATCCTTTTGCCCCACGGCGCGTGTCAAATAACGTCATGGCGATCAATACACCGTCTATGTCGACGCGTACAAAACTATCTCTTGTACTCGTGTGTCACGCTTGGCGGCGGCTTGCCGTTCAGGTGCTCTACAGCTATATAGTAATCCGGAGTCCCATGCGCGCAAATTCAATCCTCGCAGCTCTTTCTCGCAGTTCTCAAGGCCCAGATGGACAGCGTGGTTATGGACAATGGACGCGGCATATTGCAATTTTCACCCACGCCCGCGGTTCAAGTGATCTGCGCTTCCTCCAAACCATCTTCCGTATACTTCAAGCCTGTCCAGATCTGCGTATGTTGAGTGGAACATGGAACTACCTCTTGCCACTAGAGTTCCTGGACGCGATTTCGAGACTGTACGGCCCTTCTCTCCAGGGCATGTACTGGAATGATCGTCCGCTCAGTTCTGCATCCCTCGAATTCCTCGGATCATTCAGGTCTTTGCGTGTACTGGATCTCTGCAACTTCTGGGGGGAAATCGATCGGAAATTGTCCCCCGCGCTGCCCGCAGTCCAAACTCTCATCATTTCGGACACAGATCACAGTCTAGCTGCTGCGACAGCGCTCCTTCTCCCATCTTTACAAAATCTCACACTCAAGACCTACGCCAAAGAGACACCTGTGGACCTGCTTACTTCCTTTCTCAACGCCCATGGCGCGTCGCTTGCCGCCCTTGATCTTCCCTCGCCCGCCGCTGAGTCTGATCCCGAACCTGATACATCGCTCATACGACGGATGGCCAATCATCCAAACGTAGACGTTTTCCTCCAGAACAATCTCTGCCCCAATCTCATGACCCTGACCTTCCCCGTGACTTCTCCCCCGCTGAGCGCAGATATAAAGCACCCCCTCCGCCGTATCGGCCTACGCGGCGTGCGTGCAGACAGTCTTTATCCCGATAAGCCGACGGCTACCAAGGGGCATCTCATGTCATTTACGCCAGATCGCTATCCCAAGCTTGAAGTCGTTAGGACTGTCGGCTTCTTGGTTGATGCCGACGCGGATTCCTTGATCAAGGACGTCTTCATCTGGTGGGTGGAAAAATTTGAGAAGCAGGCCGTCGATTTTTTGGATGGGGAAGGAGTGCTGTGGGAGTACGCGCCGGACTCCTCTTCCCCACCTTCAGAGGACTAGACACACCGCCTGTCTACTTTCTTTCGACTGGACGTCTAAACGGTGTGTCGTTTCTCGAGAGCGTCGCTACCATACCATTCCCCCACTCTTACATAGGCTATAGCCCTCACATAGGCATCTTATTTGACTTCTCGATCTCGACTGGTGTGCTTGCCTCGCCCTTGTTATGAAAGCTTTGTTCAAAGAAAATACTAGTTGAATTTTATCGAATATATATGCTGTATAGATTGAATATTCGACATGCCACGACTGGTCTCTCTTCAGCGAGGCTTCGGTTGCTGGACTTCGTCTCCGCCCTTCGGATCCTCTCCTCTCCCTGTCAATGATCTCGGTCTAAACCTTTAGTAATTTCTCCAAAATTCCCGGGTTCCAAGGAAAGCGTTTCTAGATCAAATTATTTATAAAGAGTTGAGCAGGCGGTTTGCCATTTCGAACCCAAGGAAAGTGGCCCCGTTAGCAAACGGTGACCTACTGAAGTGAGTAACTGGCCTCCGATAGAATTAAGTGGCTCGAACGCACCGAATGAGAGTTGGCCCGAGTCCTCGAGTGAAGGCACCGATTCCTTCAGTTCGCCAAACTTTGCGAACACACTCTAAGGTCGAGGTATATCTTTGACCAGTCGAGGCAGAGAAGCCATCCGTCTGCATCCTTGACTTGATCATGTCTATTGGGTATATAACTGCCCAAAGCTGTCGCGAGATGAGAAAAATGATTCACACGTGCTTGGAGCTTGCACTTACTGCGTAACCAGCCGTAGCTCCATACAAGACAGCGGTCAATGGGCTGATCTGGTCCCGACGGAGCCCGTCCTTGGCCATTTTCCACTGTACAATTTTTTCGTACGTCATGAAGTAGACACCATATCCGCTAGCTTCTCGGAGCAAGGTGACTGCTTGTCCCTTATATATTCCAGCGATTCCGTGCCCAGAGTATATTTTCCGGATGGCATCCCAAGGGCCCGCATACGTGGGGTTAATATTCGACTGGGTTTGCAATCCTGTGGGTAAATATCTGAGTATCGAACGTCATGGAAGGTCAGACTCGACTCACGGATACGTATGTGTTCCACAGGTCCCGAGACGACGCCATTAGCAAGACCCGCAAAGACACCAGCCGTAAAAAGCTGGCTTCCCGTGAGGACGCTCCCGTATACACCTCCAGTTCCGTTTCTTCTGTTCTGGTCGGCGAAGAAACGCTTCGTCCATTCGAGCGCGCCAAATTGAATCGAGACACAGACGCCGATACCGAGAAGAGGGGTTAATGTTCCCTAAGGCCATATTGGTGTACTTCTTCTCGTTCAAAAGGGAGTCAATTTACCTTGTAAAATGCCAGAATCCCTTCGTTCTTCAAGATACCTCCAGCACAATCCACCATGCCCTTGTACGTGCCTTTGGGAGCTGTCTGCATCCGCTGAGGAATAACCAAAGGTTGGATTTATATTGATACTCTTGAAGATCATTTAACATACCACTTTTACAATGTCAAAAGGTTGCCCCACGAGGACCTGGGGGTTTGTTTAATCGCGTGAGTCATACCTCAAGCAAATGAGAAAGGGTGTACCTGGGCAATTCCTCCAGCGGTCCCAGCCGTCAGATCTTTCACCGTCTTCGACATCGGCCTCCAGGTGGGTATAGGGCGAGCGCAAATAGCTACAGCTTCTGAGCAGGTTGGGTAACATGGTTAAATGAATGACAAAAAATATGAATCGCCAAACTTGTGCAAATGCGGTAGATAAGATAAAAGGTGTTTTTTTTTCAGGAGGTGGCGGTGCTACCTAACAATGAAGTGCCACCGTGACTTGCCCACTTGCGGTAACAACGTTTTGTCTCCGTTACCCCGTTAACGTATGGCTCAGGTATGGCCCAACCGGACCCGCTGAATTTCCTCGCCAACAACATGGAGGAGGAGGAGGAGGAGGAATGGGATGAAGAGGACTATGAAGACGAGGACAACGACATTGACGCAGAGGCAGAGGAGATCGCCCGACGGTTGGGGGAAGAATTATGGGCTGACCTCAGCAAGGCCACTACTGTTCAATCCGCCGGCGCTCCTCCTACACCAGAATCCGAATGCCCCCCTGTACCTATACAAGACAGCACCTCGCTCTCTCCACCATCGCGGAAGAGCGACGCTGCGATCATCACGATGAAGGCCATCCTTTCTGTCGTTGAGAACGACCCCCCTGCTCGGTCTGCCCTTGAATCTGCCATTTTACCTCATTCCAACGGCGACAACGTTCTGGATACTCTAAAGCGGCTGGTTACGCACGGGGGAGTTTCCAAGGCCATCGCCATATCGTTGAGCCCAGTTTTGGTGTCATTAGCGCGGTCCGATGTTCTTTTTGGTAACCTCCGCCACTCCAACGCGTCTTCTATTCAACTCGACAAAGGAAAGCGAAAACGAGAGGAATTGGATGAAGGTCTCAGCGCACACGACCCTCCAGCATTCAAGCGCCCCTACATACCCGAGTCTGACCTGCAGACGCAAGTCAATGATGCGGTGTGCGTAATCACCCAAGCGTTGGCATCTTCCCCAGCCCAGCCTCTTAATCCAACCCTTGTCTCCACCATTCGCCTACAACTCCATCAGGTATTCCTGTTTGCTGTGACATCCTCGACGGGCGGCGGACGCGACATGTACGCCCTTCAGGAAATCAGTGGACTTATCCAAGTCATCGGTGTCCTCAGTGGCATTCAGATTGGCCAACCTCCAGATTCGCACTCCCAACCCCATCTCCCTCCTAACCACTCATATCCATGGCTCCCCGCTCAGCCTCCTGCGTTTGCCACGGACATTGGGACGGCCGTCTACCCCTGTCTCATCGCGGGTTGCAAAAAGACGTTCTCGCGTTTATACAGCCTCCGCTCACACCAACGCGTTCATGCTATACACCGACCTTACCGCTGCAGTCTGTGTCCCGCATCTTTCGCCCGAAATCATGACCTCAAACGGCATATTAAATTGCACGACAAGAAGGCCTGGAAATGTGGCGGGTGTCTCAAAGTCTTCTCGCGGCGGGACGCGATAAAACGACACAAGACTGGTAGCAAAACTCGAGGCCCCAGAAGTGAAGCGTGCGTAACTGCTGAAGTGGTAGAGGTGGAACTTGATCAGGAGGAGGGCGAAGACTCGATGAGGGAGGAGCGAAGGGCGAAGTTGTGGAGTGGTATCGCTACGTCCCAAGCTGACGCTGCCGCTACTCAACCGCCGTCCCATAGCTACCATGACCCCTCTCACGTAGAGGAAGGCGAGGTCCACGCTGGCACCATCTCGGCGATACAGTCATCCGTTTTGAGCTTGCATGGCCTTTTACAGGCCCATGTTGGTGGGGCCTTGGGTACGCCTGGACAACCTATGCAGCCGTCTATGGATCCCGCCGCTGGGCAGGCTACTCTGGCCAGCGTGATTGCACGCGCTCAGCTACAAAACATGCCACCAAAGACGACGATGGTTCCAGTGGATGCCGGTGCTGATCTTACTACTACAGCCGCCTACCACGTCGTCGATCAAGGGTTGTTGCCGGATCAAGCACCTGACATTACGCCTACGATTGGCCCTAGCGAAGAATCCGTGACGTCGCTGTCCATGTACGGTCTTTCGGACGAGCAAACAAAACTGCTTGAGGAGGCCATCGCAAGTGCGGCGTCCGCTGCCCAAGCGCAAGCCGAGGCGGAAGCAGCGTTGGAAGAGGAAGAGGAGGACTTTGACGATGAGGAGGATGAGAGCGAAGGTCAAGCGGACATGGTTTTATCATAGGAGAGATACAAGTGGTGATAAATCACAACCTGTGCGTTCCCGGCTTTCTCGTTATTAACAATTTTGAGCCAAGAAATAAACCACCAGTGGCCGCCGTTCCACCTATGCCCCCGCGTGTACGGAAGCTGCTTTCCCTTCGAGGAAAAACTATTTGTGGGGGTGTTGCAAACCTGGGCACAGGTTCCTTTGTTACAACGACAACGTCGAGGAAATCCCAGATCGCTCACCCTTCAGTTTAGGGCTACATCTTCGATGTTCGGTCGTCCCACGGACGCGCAATGTATCGCGTCCGGACGCTGGCATCGATTCTCCTCCAAATGTCCTGACTCTCCGCTGATTCGCGCTTCCAGTCTTCAGCGATAGCTTGTGCGGGAGACCTACGGGGGCTTGGCGGGCGTGGAGAAGGCGTCTTCCGAGCACCGCGCAGGGGCGGTAAATCGGGGCCCATCTGTGTATAACTTGAACCATTCGCGTTTAGGGACAGGAAACCATTTAAAGTAAATTGAGCGTACAGCGGTCTTGAGGGTTTCGCGGATGATGGCGGGTACTTACTATGTGCCCATTTTTATATCGACCTTCAAAGGAAGGGCCGAGGCAGAACTCCTATGCGTGTGCATCTCAAACGGTTCCAGGGGTCAATCTTCCGGAGGCCAGTATAGAGAACAAAGGGAGACCTTGATCAAGAAGGTTGAAAGGGCGTGCCATACTGACATGCCTTTTTGGGATACATCAGCAAGATCAAAATCAGCTAGAATGACTAGAGCTACAGTCGCGGACAAGCAAACACGGTAAATTTGATATCTCAGGAACCAGTGATTTTTTGGGCAAAGTGACTTCAGATTTGAGCTCAGATGGTCGAAATACGTCGAAAAAGGTATCTCCGAAGTTTTTC
>JABCKJ010000436.1:0-16690 GCA_018850815.1 Asterophora lycoperdoides
AGACACAGTGCCAGGGCGGAAAGAGATGCAGTGAAGAAACGCATGGCGGTGGTGGGAGGGAAGAAAGAAAGACGAAGAGCGCGGGTGGCGAGTTGGGTGCTCTTATAGCTGCGCGCCGTCCGTGGAGCTCGATGTGATGCCAATGACGTCGGAACGTCGGGGCGAGGCGATTAGAACGCTGACATAACCATCGATGGCATGGCCAAGCATGAACTGCACCTCCAGGCGACGCAAGTGATGGGCACGGCGCTCGGCGCCACGCGCGACGAGGAAACACCCGCGCTGCGCACCGCGCACGCGCTCTTCCTCTGCGGCCTTGCCTTCAACCTCATGTCCGCCCTCCTCGCCTTCTTCACCGCCCGCTGGCTCCAGCGCCTCACCACCGAGGAGCGCGCCTTCGTCGAGCGCGCGGGGTGTTCTTGATTCGCCGCCGTGCCGCACGAGGCTCGCGATTATTGGGGCTTTGAGCAGGATGCAGGTGAACTGGTAGGCGATGGGAGTGGGTGGGGCATCCCAGGGGTGGTGGCTGAATTATAATGAAATTGTAGAGATGGGTATGTCGGAAGCAGAATCACAGAATCATTACGTACTTTGTAAATAACCCCGTGGAAAAGTAAAACTTCGTCACGTCACTCACCAGACCTACCTTGAACCACCATGGCCCGCCGCTCCGCACCCCCCACCGGCCCCTCCTACGTCCCCCACCCCTCCCAGCGCCGCGCAGTCGGCGGCGCCCACTCCGACGACCAGTCAGCCTTTTCCCGGTACGTCAAAGTAACAATCCAACTTCCTGTTGCTGGTTTAGCAGCAGCGGTAGTGCTATACTACCAAGTACCCACTGACCCTTGCCTTGCATCCCAGATTCATTCAAAACGAACTGCTCGCGCCGGAGAAGATCGCGGGGAACATCAACGTCGTGACCGGACTCAGCATCTTCGTGGGCGGCATCCTCGCGGTCAGGACGTGGGGTGAGCTTATGATTCCCGCATAATGGGTATTTGGGTGTTTTTGTGGGGGGAGAGGAAAATAAGGAGAGGGAGAGAGAGGTGCGTACCGCGTCTGTGATTCTGTGACTCCGCATGCATGAGTGCTTATGCGTCATTCTGTGTTCTGTTGTAGCGCAGCATGTGCACGCCATTTTTTTTAATTCAGGCGGACAACCGTCCCGAAAAATAATACACCATACACCATGTACACCCCCAGGGGCACCAGGGAGAGCAAGCAATTTGCAAGTCGGAGGAAGAGGAAGAGGAGTGTTCATTCAATGTCAACGATTCGTGATTGGGTCTCCAAGCTCAAGGTCTGGTCAAACCCCTTAATCCTCCAGATACTTATCAATTACCAAATGTCCACCATGTTCAAGCGCGTCCTCTGATCTATCATATACCGTATATCATGAGTGAGATGGGGATGAGAAGAGGTCATCTCAGAAGGAGAGGCGCAGCACAGTTGCAAGGAACCAGTGCCGGAATGTGGCGCCCCTCGCACATAGCTACTAGACACCCACCCTACATAAACATCAAATTTCAATGGGCATTCATCCGTGTATTGTACATCTCTAGTCATGTAAACGTCGATGCGGGCCCAAGATACGTTTTTAGCATGACACTTCCAAAAAATTCCGGGCGGGCTCGACCAACATCCAACATCGAAGAATCAAGAATCGAGACCCGGGTCGTCCCTCGGGGGGCCAGACTTCCCGACGTGCTGGACGCCCGCCGAGTGTGTGCGTGCGCCCACAAATTCGAAAACCCCGGCGCATGCCTTCGACAACATCCGCAATATTTACGACACACATAAAATACGACACACAATATACGATATACGATATACGATATACGATATTCCCCTCTAAAAAAACCCCACAACACACAAACCAAAAAACCCACTTCCCGCTCCCAACACCTCCCCAACACCCCACTGATCCGCCATCCTCATCCGCCACACTCCATTAACATACATACACACATACGCACTAGAGCTACACAGCAACTTGAACACTCGCCGCCCAGCAGAAATGCCCACACCCCGCCGCACACCGGTACCCCGCGAGCTTGACCGCCGCACGCAGATTTTGCTGTGGGCTGCTCGTCTCCAACGACCTGGAAGATTCTACGGGATGCAGGGGCGTTGTCGTTGTCGCTGTCGCTGTGGTTGTTGCCGCTGTGGTCGTCGCTGCCGTTGTCATTGTCGCTGCCGTTGTTGCTGTCGTCGCCGCTGTCGTTGTCGCTGTCGTTGTCGCTGTCGCTGTTGTCGCTGTTGTCGCTGTTGTCGCTGTTGTCGCTGTCGCTGTCGTTGTCGTTGTCGCTGCCGCTGTCGCCCCCGTGCTAAAGTCCTCTTCCGTCGACGTCGACGAAGACGTCCGGTGCCTCGTCGGCGCGTGCGCGGCGGCGGTATCGGTATCGGTATGGGCAGGGGGCTCGGGGTCGGACGACCGCGGGAGATCGGCCATGGGCAGCTGCGCGTAGTACGCGCGGTAGCACGCCTGGTGCCCGCCGTGCGAGCAGATTGCGCACTGGAAAAAGAGCGTGCGGACGGGGAGGCGGCTGGCGTGCGGGTGTATGTGTGTGTGTGGAGGGGGGGCAGGGGTACCCCAGTCAGTATTATATGAGCGTCGGAGCGTAGGGACACACCATATGGCGCACGTCGCGGATGGGGCTTGACATGACGCGCAATACGCGTATCCACCCTGCGCCGTCTGGTCGGGGATGGAGGAGCCCGCGGGGAATACGATGGCCTTGCGGCAGCGCCCGCATGAGGTGTATATCGTCGTCTCCAGCTGCACATGCACATGCCGTTGGTCAGGGTCAGGAATCTGAATTTGAGATGTGCCGCGTACCAGCGTGGTTGTAGAGATATCCTCCACCTTGCAGTACTTGCGGAGAGAGGCGGAGCAGGCGTGCAGCCGCCGGCGTGTCAGGAGGTCTGTGGCAGCTGGATGAGCACATACGGGGATGGGAACTGAGTGCGGTGGAGTGTCTACCGATGTATGCTTCCAAGAACCGCGCAGCCCGCCGCTTGGATATTCCCAGTTCGTCGGGCGCAACAACTGCCAGCATGGCACACATTTGGATGTCGCCCTGCACGAGCATGGGGTGTGAGCGTCATCGCCGCCACAAGCAACAAGGCCCAGTTACCTCGTCCGCAAAGCGCTCCAGCGCCTCCCGAAGAGCCGCCCACGCGAGGTCCCGGAACCGCTTCTCGTCTGCAGTAACCATCTCAATCCGCCGATCAGTAAGCTCGGAGGGATCGACCCCCGACGCCCCGTCTTCTCCCAAATCCCACTGGCCTGCCCGCTCCAGAGTCAATTCGGAGACGGGCATCGACCGGTGGCGCTCGTGCATTGCCCCCGTCATATCCCGCACGGTGTCATCCGGCTTCACGCCCGCCTCCGCCTCCTGACCGCCAAACACGATCTCCCCAGCGGTGATGGTCCGTATACTGCTACGCGAATCCTGGCGCACCAGCGAAATCAGCGCTGGCATTGGCGCCGCACGCGCGGCGACAGTAGAACTGCGGCTTCGAGATTTCGGGTGGTGACGCCTCAGCGGCCGCGCAGTCGACTTCTGCGAGTTCTTGCGCCGCACGATCGACAGGGATGGGCCGGAGGACTCGGAATCGGTCGAGCGTGGTGACAGAGATGATTCCGAGTCATCATCATCGCCGTCGTTATCGCGGTCTCTCTCCTCGGCCTCGTCTTCTGTCCACCGCTGCTGCCCAGCGACGCGAGACAGGGGGCTCGGAGCAGCGATTCCCCGTGCCGGAAGCAGACCAGGGGATAACAGAACTTGGGCATTGCTCTCTTCGTCGCTGTATCCCCCGTGCATAGCCTCGTCGCCGCCACCGCTCCCGCTCGCGGACGAATCGGAGTCGTCCAAGGCTCCCTCACCTACGTGGCGCAGGCTTCCGGTCTTGTCGGCAGGGCTGGGGGAGCCTTGGGCGATCATAGACGGGCGACGGTACATGGAGATCGATGACCGGCGCGAGAAGTCTGAGTCGCCGTTTTCACGGGTGCTGAAGACGGACGGCCGACGGGCTGCTATCGAGGGGAGGGCAGTTGCGTTTTGGCGTGGTGAGGAGGCGTTCGATGAGGCTGGGGTCATCTTTCGGGATGTGGAAGCGGAAACGCTTCGTGCCGCTAGATGACTGGGACTTGTCTTTCGGAGCTCGGTCGGGTTCGACACCGAGGCGGGGAAGGTGTACGAAGTGGGTGTCATGGCGGATACATGGGGCGAATTCGGCAGAGGCTGGTTATCGTTTGCAGTTGGAGGTTTCGATGAGTCCGGAGGTCCTGCTGGAACAATCTCAGTTAGAGATGCACCGAGCAGCAGCCATGTTTGAGCCAGATGCTCCCGTTGTGTTTGGAAAGCGACCTGCAAGTTTTCTGAGCAATGGTGACCAACTATATCCAACATATACTTACACGAGCGTTGACGGCACAGATCGTAGGTCGATCTTCGCCAATGAAGACAAAACCACGAGCAAGGCGGTTGAACACTTCATTATCGTTAGCAGTTTCACCATTGAAGGTCCCCAAGTCTTGTGAAATGGGACTAAAACGTTCATCACCAAGCGCTTTCAATTTAATGTGCTGTTTTTCGGCAAGGAAGCGGCGGTCAGGATGTCTATAAACAGTCGTCAGTCGTATCCCTGCCTCTAATCAGGGAAAAACAAACACGTCGTCATAAGGAATCTGCCATTCTGCCTCCGCGTCAGCGACAAAAGTCAATGACCCTGAGGCCTCCCAAGTGGCAGCGGTCCTTGTAATGGCATCCACTGGTTTGGTGCAGTGCCGCAGGTCAATTTGGGAAAATGTCCCTGAAGAGTTCTGTGTCCATATCGCATCAGAATCGCCGAAGACGAGATCTAGGGAAATATTGTGAGCAGAAGAAAACAATCTGATCACAGAAGAGAAGATGACACACCCGTTACGCCGCTTTCTCCCGCTGACCCGGTGACAGACCATTTCGGTATCCACCCCCTTCTGACATCCCAGATTTCCACAGGATCTCCACCGATGGCATTCCTGCTACCTGTGCCGTGCCTGTCTCCTTCGCTACTCACGCCAGTCCCACCCGCAGCAACAGAATTGTTCTGTGAGAGATCTGGGTTTGAACCCGAGGAAAACTCAACATTCGACACAACCGCAAGCTCGCATTCATAGGACGGGCGCCAGGCCACACGTCGGACAGGAAACGAAGGGTGAAGAGTATACGACGGCTTGTTCGGCATCCGCGCATTGGCACTGGGGCCTGTGAGATCCCAGACTTTCACACATCGGTCGAGGCCGCCGCTGACAAGCCAGCCTAGTCCGTTTCCAGTCGTGTCTGTGGGATTGGGGCTCTGGACGGAACGGTTGCACCAATCGAGCGTGGTCACGGAGGCCGTGTGCGCGACAGCTAAACGATCAAGTAGGCCCCGTTGGCCGTTCTTGAGATCCCAGCGGTAGATGCTTCCATTGTCGAGACCCACGATGGCATGGAGCGGGTGCCAAGTGCTCGGGGAAAAAATGACACTGCGCACGGAAGTAGGATGATGAATCCTCATTAGGGACCTCGACATGTCTCGTAGATCCTAGTCGGCGACGTCAATGCGCGTCCGGAGAAGAGATGGAAGTGACACACCCATACGCGCAGGTCGCCGTCTGCAGAGCCTGTGATGCAGTAGTGGTGCACAATATGTGACACGGACAGTGCGTTGATTGAACGCAGATGGTCCTTCGACTTCCTCTCTATTATCTGTCACTGTATGTTGCAGGGTAAGGAAAACGTTACGCACCATACTTGCTTGGCCCTGTTTTGTTAAGATCCCACATGATAAGTTCCCCGTTGCGAGCGCTGGTTAGAATCTTGTTGCTGAACACTGCGACGCGTTGAAATTCGGTGAAGCGAGCATAAAACGCAACCGTACCACCGTGGCCCCAAGCTACGCCTGTGCTCGTGGAGTCAATCTTTAAGCCACTTCCGTCCCACAAGTTACGCGACGCGTCGATACGATGGCCCCCGCGCCCAACTGACGATTTGTGGCCTTGATGAGCTCTCGAACCATCAGAAACTTGGATAATTCTGAGAGCTTCAAGTATATTAGTTGTTCAATGAAAACAGTTTTCCTAAGAATACCGACATTCTTTCCCGGTGACCGCACATCGTACACCGTCCTCGCTCTTCGATATGGCACACCCTCCGCTCGGCGTAGCACGATGGAAGCGAACATTTCGTGTTGGACCTTGATATCCATAGCTCCTCGAGTCAGCGTACAGACCAGAGAGACCCAGTAAGCTAAGCTGAGGATGGCTCATAACAATGACATGAAGGCCAATGGGTTCAAGGAACTGTTCAGGCTCGCACCAGGAGGTGCTTTTCGATCGGAGCTCAAATACAACTCTGAATGCCCACAACTGTATAAACTCCCTTGGATTCTTGGTCATTAGCCATACCGGGTCTTTCTCGACGGTGTACCGACGTATGATGGCGGTTTAGGAGGCGCACGCGACGGTTGGATGATTCTGGGCCTGGAAGATCCGCCGTACTTGGCAAGTTCCTTTGTGGCTGGCAGCTCTTTGTCGAAACAGGCCCCATGCTCTTTGAAATGCAATGCATGGAGGAGTGTAACTCAAGGGTTTTCATTTCCATTCCCTTCGTTATGATTCACGGCCAATGTGCATCTGGCGCAACGGCGGGCTCTGGAATCGCAGTCATTGCCGTTATCCAACGTCGAACGAGCATCCTCGACATATCCTCTATTCACTGTCTGCAATCAACGATCCGTCATTCGATGCTCTCTTAAAAGGCTTTAATGCGTTTAGGTCTCTCGAAACGCTGAGGCCCTACGCTCATGAAGGAGATCTTTGGCGCTCACCTTTTCGCTCATCTGCAGTGCTGATATCTGATAGATCGCTGAGATCTCGCGAGCGCCTCTAGAAATGGTTTTTCTGTCTACACGGACGATAAACGCACGGCTTTGAACGGCAGACCGGTATATATATGTGAAGGAATCGACTTGCCTGCGGCCGTCGACATCGAAGGCCACATGCCTACCTGTCTTTGTAGAACGTTCCCTGTTTCTGCTTCCGGTCAGCTGTGAAAGGTATTCTAGACCTCAACTTCAACGGCACCTGTTAAATTCGGTGTTCATTCTTTTGATGACATCTTCTATCAAGAAAGAAATGTGCATACATATATGATCTAAACTCGAGCGCTCCTCTGCATGCTCTTCCCCTCAGCGCTTTCTCTTTATTATATTATACCGACGGACTTTTCTTTTATCCCAAACTCTTCCGTCAAACGGCGGTCATAACCGTCTATGATATCCAACGCCACCCTCATGCCCGACGATGATTTGGCTTCCCCTCCTCCCGTTTCGGTCCCCTCGACTTCTTCAGACAACTTTCTCCGAACATCCTCGAATATTGGCTGTGCAACCTCCGGATCTACCCATCCGCCTGAACAAATCCAAAGGGTTACCGACTCGAGCAGCGCGTGTGACTGGTCATGAATCCACGGTGTTACGAGGTCACAGAAAGCAATCCCGACACGGCCCAAATCGTCGTCTTCCGCATCGCGCGGTAAAAACACGAACACAAACTCCTTCAGACTCGGCAGCCTCGGGCCTATTCCCCCATCCTCATTCCACGTTAGGCTTTCAAGAATGTCGTTCGCAGATACGCACACGGCAAAAATCTTGAGCGTCTCCAACTGCGGGCACTGTGCGAGGAAGAGGGCCAGATCGTCGATGTCTATGTCGACGTTGAACAAGCAGAACGAGCGGAGGGATTGTCCGCTAGCAGCCATGCCTGGAACGAGGCTAAATGCAGGGAACATGAGAAGCGTAATTGTGCCGGAAAACGAGGTCATGAACTGCCTGCACCCGATGATCACCGTGCGTAGTTTCGGCAGGTGGAGCAGAAGCAGAACTTCTGTTATGTTCTGGTCCTCGTCCCGTCCGTAGATCAAGATCTTTAAGTCTTCGAGATCCGGGAACGTGCAAGGTGTCGGTGGAAGTTGCACCACCGCGTCGACGTCGTCGGTGTCGTCGAACAAGTTTATGCCCGCGAACGATATGGTGCGGATTCGGGGCGCGCACTGGAAGAGAACTTGCGCAAAAGCCTGCAGTGTGATTTCTCCCCCAATGGTTATATCCCTCAAGTGATCCCATGGGAGGACAAGACGGGAGGGATCGACGAGCATAGGAGAGGGCACTTCAAGGTAGACCTCTCGGAGGCGGGGGGCCGCACCGAAGACCGTTACGGGAGCAAGTAGCCCGTGGACTTCGCTGTCGTTTGCGGTTACAAAGCGGAGACTCTCGAGTTTTGGAAAGCTGCCTGGTGAAGACGATAAAAATGGCTGTAGGGCATCACAAACTGTTGAATATTCGAGAGCCAATTCGGTGAAGCGGGGGGAGAAAGCAGCGATGCTTCGTGAAACGCTCTCAGCGACTTCGCGATTCTTGGGCATTTTATCGATGGATAGAAAGAGCTTTAGGGGGCGTGAAGGATTGGCCCGGCCATAGCAGGAAACCATATGCTGACTGAAGGCATCAGAGGCATCCCTAGGTACGGTGTCCTTGAGATCATTCCAAAAGCTAGAGCACCCAAAGGCCGCACGTCGCCAGGCAGAGCATACCTGTGCGATTAGGAGCGGGGAGTCTTCACGTCTTCTCATAGCTGCGTGGGGCGTGATAGCGTACTTGAAAATCCTCATCAGGATTTCAGGAGGGAGGAGGCGGATAGGGGACATGACGAAATCACAGAAGTCGACCTCTTTCTCCTCTCGCGAACGTGCGTCTCTCAGATCATTTAGGGACTGTAGCAGGCAATTGATCTTCAGCTGGACAGACAAGACCTCGTGGTCGATCCTTTCAATGTTCGTCGCTCGCTGAGCGCGGATTGCCTTCAAGGATAATACTTCCACGTGTGATGGGGGGTGATTGGTGCGTAGTAAGGTGGGCGATACGACGTGGAAGCCCTCAGTTGGGGTTTGCTAGATGCCCTGAGTAAGTCACCAAAGTAGTTTGACGGCAATAGGTTCTCACGACTCTCGACAGGGTATTCGTTGCTTTGTCGTTGAGGAATTCTTCCAAACCTCTAGACGTGTCCCCCGGCAGGATGGGCGCTGAGACGGAGTCATCGTGAGACATGAATCGTTAGAGTGTTTCTACTTCACCAATCACAACAGTGCACACCTCGACCTTTGAGCCATGCATAAGCCTTGCTTCACAAGAGACATATTGTCCACGACGTACTGATCGACTCATTTTGCAGTTGAACTGCCTTCCAGGAAATGGCCCCAGTGTCCACATCGGAGGTGTAGTATAACGGTTTGTGCCTCCCTTGCGTGCTACCTTTTCAGTACCACCTACAAAGAGGACTCGTCTCCTGGCAGACTCACAGGGGCGGCGATAGTTTCGGTATGCAGATGGATGGGTGAAGGGGATCATACTAGGGGTTTCTTGTTTGCGATGTGAGTACTGACTGAGTCTCAGAGAAAAAAACAGGAGTGGCCAGTGCTAGCGACCGTTGCTAATCGCAATCGCAATTTGATCCGAACAGTGGCCGAGGTGCTCTCGAGTCTCAGGTTGCTGCCACATATTGATAGTAAATTGTAATTAACGTTCATAGTTGGCTGAGGACTCAAGGAAAATAACCAGAGGAGAAAAGATTCATTCAGAAAGAGGAATGAAGATCGCCGTAAAATGCCCTTCTAGTGGGTTGAACCTGCCTGGCGTCCGAGGACGATTGTGGCGCGTGTACAAATCACGGCAGCTTCGAAAATCCCGTGCTCAATTTGACTCAAGGTGTGCCTTCAAGGAGCTTTTGACTCTCAGAATCCTGCGGCGGGGGATTGGTATTGTACAGTGGCGTTTTCGAGATGAAAAACTTGATCCAAACCTGGACGCTAAGGCTGCGCAGTAGAGTAAGTATGACGAGGCTTCATTCAACTGAACGCCTCGAGCGCCTCCATCAGCGGTTGCCAACTTCGATGACTGCTGCCCATCAGCGCTTTGAGGAGTGCAGCATCTTACTCGTGGCAAGAATGGTGCCCGGTGTTATCGCACTAACTTCGGTCTCCAAGTGTCGGACTTATCAAACATGTCAACCTTTTCTTATCAATCATCCTCAGAGATATCATGTAAAAGTGCGAAACACGCCAATCCACTCATTTTGAATTTCCTACAGAGAGCGGAAGCGCTTCCGCGTGATGATGCGCCAGCCTGAGTACCCGCAGGTCATCAGCACTGTAGTGAGATCAACGACCCGGGTAGTAATCAACGCGGCTTTCTGCGCCACACAGATAATCACCCAAAGTGTGGAGCGAAGACTTGGCGCGCAAGTAAGAAATGTGCCGGATCATGTGTAAGTAATATGCAAATGAGAAATGTTTGGCATCTCTGCTCAGGAATGACAAACAATATGCATATGGCCTTGCTCAAACTCTTCACGACCGTCAGATCA
Source organism: Asterophora lycoperdoides (assembly GCA_018850815.1). Taxonomy (NCBI): domain Eukaryota; kingdom Fungi; phylum Basidiomycota; class Agaricomycetes; order Agaricales; family Lyophyllaceae; genus Asterophora; species Asterophora lycoperdoides. The sequence goes on from JABCKJ010000436.1 coordinate 10,451, forward strand.
AGGATTTCCCATGTTTTCAGAGTCGCTCGCTGGTATAATACGCGCCAATGTCGCGTTCCAGCCTCAAGTTGTCTAATCTCTCTTTATTGTAGTGGAAAAAACTTAATCTCGGATTCAGACCTCTGTCACGTAAGTTTGACTAGTCCTTACCTCCCTTGCAGATTTGTTGCAAACGAACGTCGAAGCTGAAAGCGCTGAACTTTCGGCTTTGAAATGAAGCTTCAGGGAGGCTCCGTGTATAGAGGCCCACGACGTGGGACATACAATCGGTTGAAAAATCGGATATACGTCAGGCTCGAATCGTAAGTACGTTCTTTAACCAAGTCTTTAACTATAAAACTATGTATTCGACATGTTCGCAGCTCCTCCCCCCATGTGTGCATGGATACTTACCCTGTGCCGACAGCAACGGAATTCATGACAGGCCGCGTAAATAATTTAAATGTGCGGCTTGGCATGCCACATGATGATCTTCGTGGCATTTTGCTGGCCCAACTGGTTGGACACAGATTTTCTCCTATCCTCTGGGCTCTTCGACTGAAGTGGTTTAGTAGGGGCATCGTGCTTTCTAGTTGGGAGTCATGTTGCCCACCCACCACTCAGACGCCGGCGCCGCAGTCCTATCCCACGGCCGGTTTTCGCTCCGCAGAATTTCCGGGCGCTGGCTTGCGATCATCTTTCTTCTGGCCACGATCACTCTCCTGTGGCTCGCAGCACCAGTTCCATCCCATCTCCGACCACTGGACCCCGGACTTGCACCTTCAAACGAGAAGTCACCACCCAATACGCCATCGAAACCACCACCACCACCACCACCATCGTCACCGCCCCCGTCACCCCCGAATGGACATACATCGAGTTGGGAGGAACGGAAAGAGGCAGTTCGGAGGGCTTACATTCATGCGTACACTGGGTACATGAAGTATGCCTTTCCGGCTGACGAACTGCTTGCGACGTCCGCTGGAAAATCCAACAAGTACTCTTACTTATAATGCAAAAGTCGCAAGATCTTTACTTGAAGCGCTTGGCAGGTTCAACGGCTGGAGTGTGACGATGCTTGACTCGATGGACACGATGTGGATGATGGGACTGAAGAATGAGTTCGCGGAAGCAGTTCATGTTGTGTCAATGCAGAACTTCACAAACGAAATGGTACGTGTGACTTGTTCTGCGAACTTGAAGTTATGAGCCAAGTTCAACGTTTTACTCTCAGCCCTACTATGCGCCGTTTTTCGAGACTGTTATTCGATATCTAGGCGGTCTACTATCTGCCTATGCCGTGTCAAAGGAGCCCATACTTCTCTCCCGCGCCGACGATCTGGGAACATTGTTGCTACCCGTCTTCAATGCCTCCCCTTCTGGCTTCCCTGCTTACTCTGTTAACACCGACACGTAAGCCGCGTTCCCGACTTCATGTTTGTCTGCTCACGGTATTCAGCGGACAGACAATGCACGGCTGGATGGGCGATTCCATCCTTTTCGCCGAGGCTGCCAGTTGCCAGCTTGAGTTCAAGTACCTTGCGAAACTCACTGGGCGGAAAGAGTATTTTACGGCGGTTCGCACTTCTTTCGCAATTGATGGATATATGCTCTTACGTCCTAGTCGTTGTAGGTGGACAACGTTATGAAAACGATCTATGCCACGAACGCCCCAGATGGGCTCTTTGCACTTACATGGTCGAAGGAAGGGAGGCCAAGAAATGGTAACCAGCTTTCATCATCTGTCAATGGAGGTCATTCATCACAAGACATTTAGAACATTTCTCCGTTGGCGCTTCAGCGGACAGTGGATATGAGTACCTACTCAAACAATACCTCCTCACGAAAGATACGAAAGCCCTTGACCAATGTTCGGCCTGCTTTTCTTCCTTGCACGATTCTTACAATAACACGGCGACTACCAGACCTCAAATCCGTAGACGGCATCCTCAACAAACTTCTCTTCGTCACACCCACCCGAGAACTCCTCTATGTCACCTCCATAAGCAATGGCTTGGCGCATCACAACCTGGAACACCTGGCATGCTTCCTCCCCGGCGTCCTCGCGCTCGGCGCGCACGCCATTCCCGCCTCTCTCCTTCCTGAGAAGACGAGAGAACGACATCGTTGGGCTGCAGAAGGCCTCGCGTACACGTGTTATGTTTCGTATGCAGATATGAAGTCGGGACTAGGACCAGACGGACTGACGATGACGCCGGGCACGCCGTGGGCGGAGAAGGTGACAAAATGGGAGGTGGGCGGGCGTGTGGGGAAGCCCCCTGGTACGACGGAAAGTGGGAGGAGGGATAGGGGCCAGAGGGATTACAAGGTTGGATCGGCGGTGTATCTGTTGCGACCTGAGGTGCGTGTTCCTTCACATGTAGATCATTTGGACACTGAACACTGATCTTTGGGGGCAGACTGTCGAGAGCCTGTATGTGATGTGGAAGACGACCGGAGATGTCAAATGGCGTGAGCGTGGGTACGAAATCTTTGCTGCCATCGAACGCAACGCGAAGACGCAATACGGGTATGCCTCTATTGGTCAAGTTGACGACGAGGTCGTGCACCAGATCGACGACATGCCAAGGTACAAATATCTCATATACCTGATGACCTTTATGTTTTTTCCACTTACTCTTGGGTCGCAGCTTCTTCCTAGCCGAGACGCTCAAGTATCTCTACCTCCTCTTCGACGATGAAGACCGATACCCTTTTGCGAAGTGGGTATTCAATACTGAGGCGCACCCACTACCTGTATTTGAATGGACTGAGTGGGAGAGGACGCGCTATAATGTCACCGCATGATCTTGATCTGTAATTTTGTAAGTTCTTCCACTGAGTGGGAGAGGACACGCTATAATGTCACCGCATGATCTTGATCTGTAATTTTGTAAGTTCTTCCACTGAGACTCGGCGTCGGCTTTACGCGCTTCGCACTTAAAATTTCCGTTGGCAGTTTTCAACATCAGGTCATGGAGTTCGCCTCGATGGGATCAAGGGCCTTACGCGCAAGACTCTGCATAGGGCTTACCAGGATTGCTTGTTGCGATTTCCGCCTGTAGGGAGAAGCAATTCCCGTCAAGCTTTCGATTCAATTCTGACATACCGATGCATCACATGGGGTTGATCTAACCACAGGATAGGTACATAATGAAACAGAAGTGGTTACGCAGCGACGATGCAAACTTGAGGCAATTCTCAAACTCGTGTTTCGTCGTTGCATGCAATTTCAAGGTCATTTGGGCCTTCGCTGTGGCGCAGCGAAAGTATGTTCGGCAATAGTGCGACAAGATCAGATATGTCGAACACGGAAACGATGCAGACTTTATCTCCAGTGAAATCAGGCTCTTCATGGGTTCTCGGCCGAGTAGCTCTTCTTTCTTCGCTTAGTGGTCGTGAGGACATCATGCGCAATGCTGAGCGAGACGACGACGGCGTCAGAAAAACCTGGTTGAATCATATACCCGCGATTGCCCCGTACCCGGATCGAACGGGTACGTGCACTTGCCCACACAACCATCGACGCTGGACAGGTGCACTACGCTGGCCACGGTCCAGATGGTGGTGGATAGGGGGGAACGCTGCAGGGACATGTGACGAGGCATGATGCATGGCAGCTGTAGTAGCTGAGACTCAACTTTCATGGTTTCTTGGTGGTCGAAAACAAGGAATCTGCGCGCTTGACCTCCGGCGCATCTGAGTTAGCGCAGGTCGTGCAATCATCATTTGGCAAAGCATGGACGCTGGCAGCTGGCAGCAGCCCCAGCAGCCCGCACCACTACGCGCCGTGTGCGCGCCGTATCTACATGCTCAAAGCTAGGAACGTATCGATTACGTGTCCCCTGACGTTGTCTAGCTTGGAAAAGAATGAACAAGACCTTCATTATTCCAATGCATCTCTGCCTTACCATCCCCCGTCCCGTCTTGCGCTGCTCTCCGCACTACACCCCCGCCCCAATGCCCATTGCCGATCACCCTAAAAATCATCAACACGCCCGAAGATCGTCACGCGAGGGCCCGTCAGGTTCGTAATACGCTCCCTCTTGTTCAGGACTTCTTCCAGCCTCCGGCTGAGGTCGTGCTGAAGCTGGAGGACGTCGAGGGAGGATTCCGCGGTGTGGTAAAACGTAAATGCTACAAGCCGAGGGCAGAGATCACCCTTCTCGATTCGCTGAAGCGTTTTAGGAGGATAGGAAATGTTGGTGTGGAGTTCACATATCGACGGGCTGAGTAAATTCAGCAGATCGCTTGCTGCGGGGTCGTCGTCAGGATCGTCATCCCGAGTGCTCATATCAAGACGAACGAGGTAACATTTCGACCTTAGGATGAGACGAGCGGTTGTATCGTAGTGGTGTGTGCGAGAAGGGTAGGAGATTTCCAGTTCGGACAACGACGGAAGTGTTAGGGAATCTACAAGTGCTTGAAGATGGTCCCATGACCGTGTACGTGCGAATAGTGCAAGACATCGAAGGTGGGGGGCATACACTGACTCTACCAAGGCATGTGCTGGTGCAGAGCCTAGAAGAGATAACTTGCAACTAATTAGATTGCGGCATTGGCGGAGAAGATCAACAGCTACACGTGAAGTGCGCAGTCTGATGGAGAGAGAGGTGAGCTGCCCCCAGGGAATGTTATCAGGGACCTTTCCGCCGAACGCCTTGTACCCAATGTCAAGGTGTCGCAGTGCTCTCATCCCAGTCAATGATAGAAATTCCGCCAGATCTGACAGGCAAATGTCGCTGTCCTGAAACTTCAAGGAAAGCGAGACCAGCTCAGGCAAAGAGTTCGGGGACATCAGGAAGATAGCTCCTGCCTTCCTGAGCTCTAGATGATTCCACAGGCGCCGCTCTGCGAGTGCAATACGCCGCCAGGGTGAACACACAGCACGAAGAGTCCATGGAGCTGAGTTCATATGGGGAGGGATGACGAATGGTTCATCGGAGTGTTTGGACGAATATTTCGGCGAGGATTTCACAAGGAAGACGTTTATGCGGTGCAATAGCCGTCTGGAAGGCCATCAGATCGTCTGACTCCCTCTGAATCTGCCCCTCGAGAATGCGCGTCTTCTCCTCGAGAATGCGCCTTTCCTCCTCGAGGATGCGCCTTCTGTCCTCGAGGATGCGCAGCGCCTCCTGGGCGGTGCTGATACAGTCCTTTGCCACATCCATTTCCACGCTCAACAGTAGTTCCGTGTTGGAACGCGCTGCCTGAGATTCAAGTATGGAGCTCCGCGCAATCCCGCTCCTTTGAAGTGACATTCCTCCTCGTGAAAACTGCGAGGTATCAGAGCAATCTGACCAGTGGATCCAAGGAGATCACCCACCGATCGCCAAGAGTCGCCAAGGTCAATGAGTTTCGATCCAGTTCAATCCTGGCGCTTTCGATAATCGGACGAGATTGGGCTTGATTTGTTCACGGCAGAGAAAGTCGAAAAGTCCTTGCACTTTGGCAGCGCTTGAAACGCTGCATATTTGCATACTACAAACAATTGCATATGCCAAACGTGCACCAAAAAACATTCAAACAAGTATCATGCGACGCGTGGGGAAATGAACTTGCAATGACGAATGGTACCAAGAGTCTGAGAGAACAAGGAGGCGCTGTCGATGCCTATCGGAAGAACGGAACGGGACGCGGAGAATACTGATCGAGAACAAATCTTACAAGAGACTAGGCTTGCAGGAATCAACGACGCTATGCTGGAGTATGCTGGCGTTCCAGATGATGATAGGGGTATCGATTCAACCCCGTTGCTTCCCACCACTAGACGCAGACCGGTCACGACATTAGCTCTGTTCAAAGTTAGCCACAACTTTTGCCACTCCTCGGCGAAACGTACTATGTATGGCATTTGCTTTGGGGCCTGGGCAGCTTTGGGCACTGTACTGAGTGACTTCATACAGAAGGTGGTAATACCATGATGCCCCGTCCCGAGGAACAGAATAGACGAGACGATGATGATGTCATCGGTTGCAGGACTTCCTTGACCAGGGCGTAATCCAGACCTCCAGCGTTCCTAATGGCCAGCAGCTCAACCAAATTCAAACATGGTCTTCGGGTCTCTATGATTGACTATCCTACAACTCTTCCTCTATTGCCGCCGTCAATAAATTCCGCCGAGGAAAACGATGCATATGTGTTGTTTATATATTTGAGTTCCACTGGGTGGTGGAGGTACGATTCTGCTTCTGGGCCGAGCGAAGGAGCGCGTACCAAGTTGAAAGAAAGGCGCCGGGAATTATCTGTCCATCCATCGTT
>JABCKJ010000437.1:0-16653 GCA_018850815.1 Asterophora lycoperdoides
TCCTTCCTAGAAAAATCAGAAAAAAATCAGGAAAAATTTCTTGGTACCAAAACAGACGTGCTGGAGAAGTGGTGACCGGCACTGTAGTATTCATGGAATGTTGTGGTTGTAGTTTTCAGGTAGTCAGTCCGGAATCCTCATCAACGCTAGGTGTTCAAAACCTGCGACTTCAACAAAATTCATTCAAGAGCGCATCTCCAGATTAACAAAACCGTACCGATGTGGGCGGTTTTTTTTTGCCAATTTGCGCAGAGTACTGGGCGAGGTTTTCCTCCGCGGCGTCGTACACACGAGTCCAATCGCGGGGACATACTGCATCATACCCACGGCTTGCACTGCCGAATGGATTTCGGACAGATTCCAGCCTCAAATTAGGTCGGCACATAATAGTCTGGCGCAGATATGTGAGGCAATGGTGCACGAGGGGCTCGCTGTGCGGAACGTTGTGCTCGTTGCGCAGGATCCCCAAGCACTTCAGCTGGTGGAAAAGAGTAACAGTGTACGGCCGCGTGCGCCCAGTATCGGGGTCGGTGATATGAACGGTGTGACCACCTGAGGGGAGTAATCTGGCGTATTCTAAGGTGCCTTGGTCCGAGTCAAGGTCGTAGTGGGATCCTTCCCCAATGAACATGGCAACAGCGTCGGAGTGCGCCACTTTGAAGTCCAGTAGAGGACTGCTGCCTGTAGATTGGGGGGTATTAAGCACAACGACGATAGCTCAGCCGCTGTTTTGTACGAACGCTGTACTGATCCGACCGCATGGAATAGGGTGAGACTAGAAACGAGGAGAAACAATAGAACTATGGCTATGTGAAGTTGGGAGTGGCCCATCATAGTATGGGATTCAAAGCCTGAAGCAAGCCTGAAGGTAAAGAGGCTGTGAGAGTACCAGAATGCAGTGTGCATGCCAGAAGTTCGGCTATGCATCAACGGCCGTCCACGATGGCTTAACGATGGGCTGACAGGATCGGAACTTCAAGAAGTTGTACATACCCAGTTCGATTGCCCGTTTGACAAGCAGGCTTCTCAATACAATGACAATACCATTTTGAGGGATTTGAAAATGATGCAAAAATTTTCTGAGCAGGTGCGTTCAACAAAGAAGCAACCTCCTAGGCATTGGCATTTGGCATTTGGCATGATGAAGCAGCAATTCGGCCATCGATGAGGACTCAGGAGTCACCGCTCGTCGCTCGTCGCTGGACGGGGAATGCCGGCGCGAAATCCGAGGTAGCGGGCCGGGTCCCACCCGTATGAGGAGGTCACATCAGTCACGGCCGCTTAGGGAGCTGTCCAGTCCCTGTTCAGTAGTCATATCATGATGGTTCGGTTCGACAGGACTTGTCACGCTGGTCCCTCGTTTCTTACGACACAAATGTGAACTTGGGCTGTGACCTTGACCTAATTTTCAGTCTCTTCCATGCCTGCCACGGGGAGAGAACAGTATCAGGCCCTCTCAGTGGGCAACGATGAGGCTGCCTTTTCTTCGAAGTTGTCTACCTCGAAATTCAAGTCAGCTACGCTATACCAGAGTAGCGCTCTCTGGTTCTGTTTTGCGTGCACTGCAGTCAATGTCCTCACTATCTTTCTAAACGCTCGAGGACCTGCATTTTACGACACGAGGACCCTAACCGACAGAAAATACACTCACCACCTTCGCCGCCCCTCACAGTACATTGGATTTGACAGCATCCCCCGCCCCTCGCCCATGATCCCCCGGAATTTCTCCAATTTTCCAATGGCGACAGCTCAAATAGATGCTACTCAGCCCCACAAAGTCTTCGATGCGGATTTGAAACGTTACATGTCTCTTTCTGGCACCGTATATCCTGACGACAAGAAAGTTGTCGTCTCGGATGAGGTACTTTTTCCCGTCATTGCAAGGGCATGATATTAATCAGAACTTGAGATTTCAACCATAGTCCAGTTTCGCGCCATTGACTATGGTATGGAGATTTGTGAGGTGCACATCACCCTCCCTCCAGCTGCTGCCTCTGCAGGGCACATCGAAGCTATCTCCGTCTACAGACTCAACACTGCTGCATCTCTCGATCTGCACGCATTATCTTTCAAGTCGTCTCCTAAACGGCTAGGAATACTCGGAAATATCCGCGCTGTTCCGGGAGAAGAGATACATTGGCGCCGAACAATTTCGTGTGCGCTCGAGGAGGTGTTGACATTTGAGTTGGCATGTCCTCTTGACATACCCGTTGGTACGACTTGTCATCTCGAATGGTGGCAGACGAAAAAAGAGTCGAGTCCAGGTACTTGGTGGCTCTTATCCTTCTGTGTCGCCGTAACTGTTGGAGCTGACATGATATTCTTCCAGTGATCTACGTGGTGCAACATGCTACCATCTGATCGTGGGCAGAATAGGCTCACTGGCTCAGTATCTTCCTTCAAAGTGCGCTGATCCCTACATTTGTCGCTCGCAAGTGTCACTTGACACTTGAGATGGAGTCGTTACGTACAGTGTCTTTGCTTTTGAACGAAGGTGTCTCCATCATACAAGATGCCATCCCAAGACTCATCATGATCAGGACTTCACGCCATCTGCAACAGCGTGGATGCGACGTAAACGCGTCCGAGGCGCGTCCGAGATCCGTGTCTGCATTTTGGCAGGATGACATTGTGAGGAAATGCTCAAGCCAATTCCAATTTGCTCTTGTGATCTATCCAATTGACTTTAGTCACGTTCCGCCTTGATGGCTTGAGGTGTCTAGATGCCACTTCTCTGGCCAATGGCAGTGGAGTCTGATTCATTGTACGTCTTGGTTCGAAGTACATAGTTCGAAGCGCAAATACTACGCTGATGCCGATTGCGTTCCTAGCCTGTGCTGCATATTTATTGCAACGCAAAAGCCTCGGGATCTTCGCTTCCCTTGGCCCCCCCTATCCTTCACTGATTTCCTAACAATGCTGGCCGAGTTCATGATTACTGCGCGAGCAGCTACTCCCGATATTGGCAAGTCTGTGGGGCCGATGTACTGGGGTAAGCCTCGATATCCTCTCAGGGTCTTATCTCACATTGAAATTTGGATGCAGGGCTGGTCTTGGCTGTTTTGTGCATAAATTCCCTCATGCCGATGCGTTGAGGAATTAACTATCGCCCAAATTATTCAGCACGTGCGGAATCAGTGTCGTTCAAGCCCACTATTATTTTCGAAAGAACAGCGACAGGCCATGGCTTCGATGGACGGTAAGGTGGTTCTATGAATGCTATCTTCTGCGCACTCACATCTTTCTTGATTGAAGGCGGGAACACTATTGTAAGTCAATACACACCCAATCTTATATTCTGTTGTCTAATTTCGTCTAATTTTAGTTCCTTTGATGTCATATCGACCGCCCTTGTAATCGCCGCTGTTTACGAGTATTTCGTATGTTTTCACAATGGCAATCCCCTCCATCCACGGCTCCTTAAAGATTTTTTCATCGAAGGTACCGAATTTTGGCGATGTCACCAACATCTGGCAGATCACGCCGTGAGCAGTGTTGCGTATCACTGCCTCGAACTTTTTTTTTGACGATACCTGCGAATCAACAGGGCCCTTGCAGCGGAATGTATATTCTCGATCTTTATTACTTTTATGTGAGTGCCAGCTCACACCGGAGGATGGCTTGCCCCTGAGACCTGGACTAGCGCCCAGTTCTATTTCGGGTACCAGATTTACTGTGGTAAGTGGTGGGGACCAATCTGGATTTTGGTGGAAGATCGACCATATCATCATTGTAGTCAAACCTCCTGGTCTTAGCGGCCAAATCGTCACCTTCGTCCTGGTGAGCAATCGTTCGATCCCATGATGATGAATGTCTGTCTCTAACCATATGATACCCCAAGGCAACATTTGCCACCCTGTCACTACGTACGTCTTACTCAGACGGCCTTTAAGCCTGACAACTGGATTTTTTTCTTAAGTATTTGGCTGCGTATGCTTCACGATGATGTTTATTCACTCTAATTGGGAGCACTGGGCACTCGCAATTCAAGTACGACCCGCAGACAGTTTTTCATAGGTTTCTGCTCACACAGCATCCATATTCAGATTGGGTTTTCTGGTTCGAAAGGATTTGCGATGCTCTTTGATATCATTGCCACGGCTGCCATGTGCTTTTACTTGAAGAGGGCCAACCCTGATATCAGCGTAGGGTATTGATCCTATTTCATCTCTAGACTGCCCCTTTGTTGACAGCTCATCACAGAACCAAGCGTGTCGTCCGGTTCATCGTCTTCTTCTGCCTTCAGCGTGGTGCACTCGTGACTATCGTACAGACGATGCTCTTCGTCGTCAACTGGGCTTTTAACCAGGAGATGTACTGGCTCACGCCCCATCTCCTCGTTACCAGACTCTACGTGAACACTTTCTGTACGTATTGCCTATTATTTATATATATTTCGCGCTAATTAATCCTTCCCAGTCGCCATGTACGCCATTCACCCATTAACAGGGCGCGTATGAAACTCATCGGATAATTCAGGCTTAACTCTCGCAAGTATCTGCGAAACAAGCACCTCAACACGAAGATAGCGCGCATGGACAATAGTTCTGTGGTGTCAGCCGGCGGCTCCTTGGTCTTTAACCGCACTACACCGTCGACGGATAAGACTGCCACCACTATAACCATCGGTACATTTAACAGCGAAACAAAGGTAATCTGAAGCTCGTGGGTATTTATTCACTAAATCATTGCGCCACAGCCGAAGGAAGAAAGCACCTGCTCCGCGGCATGAGCAGCGATCCCTGCGCTTTCGGTTAATAGCCCGCTGCCTTCTTCCATATTACTTCTTCAAGTTCTTGTACCATACCTTAGCTTCCGCCTGTAAGATACGTGAACAATCAAATCATGATACTGTTGTCCTCCATGAGCTTTCCGCTAAAGAGTCTACTGTAACATGCCAAGATACAACCGTTCAGAGGGAAGGCACACGACACAGTAACACAGTAATCGAGCAGCCTGATTTTGTCAAAATTTGACACATCAATCGTATTTTACCATGGGATGGGTCGCTACCATGAAGGTAACTTATTAGAAAGGTATTAGATATATAAGAGATACATACATATGTAGATACGGCCTAGAGGGAAAAAATGCTATCATGTAACGGAACCATCACCGGAATACTGAACAGTAGGCGAACGGTGGCGCAGAATGGACTCGCTCTCTTCTGTGGCACCTTGGGACTCATGTCCCGTTTGCACGACCGATTCTATGGTTGCCCGTTTCGCGTTCAATCTATCGCGCTCTTTCGCGGCCTCGATCGCCTCCTCAGCGATCTCCGTTATCTTCCGAAATGCATCTACATTAACTATCAGCTTTCGCTCTCCAACGATGCATCTGAACTCACTTTCGATGCTGATCGCGAGTAACGCCTTAAAGAAACACAAAAACTCGTTATGAGCACGAGGGCGCAGCCTGGAAACACAAGACGCACATTTCTCGCATCCGCATCCCTGAGAATTTCACCCTTAATCCTCTCTCCGAGCCTCTCCACCCCGGCAACATCATCCATCAGCTGCCTCAACCCGTCCGGTACGGCTTCCTTGTTGATATCCAGTACCTCTGGCTCGATCAAGTACTGCGCCTCCTCACCAAAAGTCCGTGCATGCTCCATCACCTTGCCAGGCAGAGACTCAAGCTGCGAATCCAGGCGCTTCTGCGAATGCGTCAGAGCTTCATCGACCGCACTTGGCGATTCGTGTATCGTGGGGACAGCTGGAGAGAAGGAAGCGGTGCCTGGGTCGGGCGCGCGTGTGGAGACGTAACTCAAAGTGTTTGACGGTGCAACAAGAGGGCACTGTTTGCCGGCTCGCGCCCGCTCTTGATATCGCTTGATAGCTTGTGTCATGGTGTGGGATGTGAAGATGTTTTGGTAGCGTGAAGAATAGACGTCAGAGAGGACTGGGAGGCATTGTGAGGTTTATGCTGAAAGACAAGGGTGAGGCCACTTGCTCGAAATCAGTATTGTCACGGTCCCGACACCTAGGAGCGCCCAGAATATAAAGACTGCACGGCCAGCGGGAGTTTTAGGCGTCAGATCACCTGTAAAAGACGCATGTGAGGCATCGAAAGAGTACTAGAATTGGGCAAAACGTACCATATCCGATCGTCGTGAAAGCAATGAAGCCTGTGGAGAAAATCCATTAAACGCCGTCGACGCTCTTAGGTGATCGGACTCACAAAAATAGAGTGCTTTGCCATAAGTCCATTTCTCCGTCGCGCAGAATATGCCCGCCCCAATGAACCAAAACAGCACAAAGGTAACGCAGACAGCAGTCAACCGTACACGGAAAGCCTTGCGCTCCTCGTCCGCCATGTTCGCACGCAGCGACTCGTACTGCTCTGCCACCGTCCTGACCCGTTGATTACTGATCTCGTCCACACTGTGCGCACCCGCATCCATATCCGCAGCCTCACGCTCACTCTTCCGTTTAGCGATAGCAGCAGCAACCTTATTCTCCCCAGGTAGAGGCACCCTCACAAACGCCGAATGGTTAGTCGCTAGCGCAAAGTTGCTGAGCATCACAACCATCCTGCCTAACCTTGCATGTGTCAATGGTATTCCCGTCAGCTCCGGTGGTACCGGGATATGTGCATGCCCCTTCGACGACCAATAGCCCGATGCGGATCCGTCGCTCTCAGCCTCACGGTGTTCCTTTGCCTTGAAGCCCACCGGTAGCAAGTTGCGTAGCGGCACGCCGGCCTCCATCGCAGCTGCTTCCAGCTGCGCCCACGTGAGCGCTTCAAGGTTCAGATGCATGTCGCGCGGGTGCGGATAGTGGCCATGCCCAATCGTGTGTCTATACCTGCTCGCGAGTCTGCCTTGACCAGTGGGCCACGTCAGCACTTTATCGATTACGGGTGCAGCCCACCCGCAGTAACGGTGGTGATGTTGTTCAGGGGAGTCCTTAACCCAGACGGGCGCGTCAATGCGCCGCAGCCGGAAAGAGATGGCGGCGCGCCACCGCTCAAAGACGCGCCGCTCGAACTGCACGGTCCTGCGACGCTCCCGCATAGACTTGACACGCTTTCGGTAGCCGACTTCGATCCCTTCGAGGACGGTCTCGCGGGTGAGTCCGACAGTCAAACCGAGGTTGATGATGCCAAAGAAACAGTAGATGCAGGTGAAGATACGCGCGCTAGTGCTGATGGGAACAATGTCGCCGAAACCTATCGTCTCGATTGAGACTACCGTGAAGTAGAGGGCGTTGAGGTAGGTGAGATCAATTAGGTATGTCTCGGCGAGAGCGCCCAATCCAATGTAGGCGAGCAATGTCATGACACTGATAACAAGTGTTCGTTGCTTTCGCGTCAATCCACTACCTGTGGAAATGCACGTCGGCGAGTCTGTAGTTACGGTCACGATCAAAAGGAGTCTTACCACTAATTGCGAAGTCTGGCGTTCGTACGAGGTCCACAACTAGGGTAGCATTCGTTATTGTCGATACAGACGTAGAGCACACTGTCATCCAAAAGGCTTGGCCATAGGTGAACCCATCGTCTGCACGATGCCCGACACCAAAGGTAATGACACAAATGATATTGAGAATATCTGGAGGTCGCAGAATGAGGTTTTGACGCCGGCCAACAGAGAGTGGCACAAATACCGTGAATTGTCAAAAAAAGTATACACAGGATGGTCATCGTCATGACCTTCTTCTCCATAAAACGCATCACAAGACATGCGTTAGCGAGCACCGCGAATCCGATACTAAACCCAAGCCCGACATCCAAGATCGCCGTGTTCTTGCGTGTCTCCACGGGGTGGTTGGCTTCAGTGCGGACGTACCAGTCCTGCGTAAGACCCGGAATTTCTAACAATATAGAGAAAGGGATGACGACGCCCGAGAAAATAGGCAAATATCGATAGTGGGGCATATACGCCTCCACATCCGCTGGCGAGGTGCGAGGGTCAAGCACATCCTTCAAGCGAGTCCACCACGATACTCCAGAGGAGTCCCGCGTGAGAGTGAATGTGCTGAAAGATGTAAACTTCCGCTTGCGCCTTTTACGGTGCGTATCCGGGTATTCCTCGCGCTCCAACTCATCGATGATTTCGTTGTCATCGTGTGGTTCTGGAACGTTCTCTTCCTCCACGCGACGACCCTCCTCCGTCAGAGTGTCTCCAGGGTCTGGGGGCCGTTCAGCGACCTCATCTGGCTCCGATTCCGGTGCTGACCCCCTCTCGGGATCGGGCTGCGCGTGTGCTCGACGTGGTGCGAAGAAGAATTGATAGATAATGTTTAACGGCAGGAGCAGCGGCATTCCGCTTGGAAATCTCAGCTCGGAGCGTAGATAGAGTTCCCTCCTCGTGCACAGATAAATGAGGTGGCCAGCCAACTGGTAGACATTGAGACAACTGGTAGACTCAGCAAAACTGACAAACAATTTGAATTCGAGCCGATAACCGATCGCCCGGGGCTATTAGATTAGATCTAAACCTTTTCTATCTAATCTTTTCCTTTGCTTTGTCCCTCATCGACAGCCACCACCGCCGCCATGTCCGCGCCAACCTTGCAAACCTACCAGAACGAGCTCATCGAAAAGGCCATGTCGGTCGATGCCCTTAAATTTGGGTCCTTCACACTCAAATCTGGCCGGTACGCCTCCTGCTTCCTTTCCATCTAACTGGCCAATCATTTTAACATCAGTAACTCTTAGCATCTCACCTTACTTTTTCAACGCAGGCCTCCTATCTACTGGGCCTATTCTCGCGGCGCTCTCAGCGGCCTACGCCGCCACCATCGCCGAGGCGCTCGCCTCCACAACCAATCCCTTCCCGGAATTCGAGGTGCTCTTCGGGCCGGCATACAAGGGTATCCCATTTGCAGCGACCACCGCGCTCGTGTTGCACACCTCGCATAGCGTCAATGTCGGGCTCGCCTATGACCGGAAGGAAGCAAAGGACCACGGCGAGGGCGGGAACATGGTTGGCGTGTCGGTGAAGGGTCGCAAGGTTGTCGTACTCGACGATGTCATGACCTCTGGGAAAGCTGTGCGCGGCGCGATTGAGACCGTGCAGCGTGCGGGGGGCGAGGTCGTCGGCGTGGTACAGGCGCTGGACCGCGAGGAGGTGGGCCAGGACGGGAGCAGCAGCACGGTGAAGGAGATCGAGGCGTTAGTGGGCGAGGGCAGGGTCAGGTCGATCCTGAAGATGAGGGATTTGATGGTGTGGTTGGAGAAGAATGGGCTGACGAAGGAATTGGAGACAATGCGCGAGTATCGGGATAAGTATGGGCTCAAATAGGTGGGCGTGGGGCAGTGCGAATGATTTATTGATTTACACTTATTGATTTAACCGTATTACGCCACAGCTGTGTGCCTACGTATGGGCATTACCCCTGGATGTTGAATGGGCTATGTCTCTATCTTGGACCTTGAAAGCTTGAGTGACTCGTTTGTTTTGCAGGGTTCGATTCGCGCCCACCACCAATTCCACAGACTATCAAACCATCTGGAATGTGCCTTGCGGCACGTTCGTCGGGGCCTCTTCCTCTTCCCTGAAAACCTTTTCGTGAACGATTACAAGAGGGTCTTGACTCATTGCGCTCTTCCCCCGAACTTATTGATCTGACTTATTCACTGATAATCTATTGATTCTAATGGCTGTGGCGACCCAGAGCAATCAAGATCAGACTCTGGGTATACCGGATTATTTGAGTGTGGTTCTGAAGCACGTATGGGGTGAGCTGTTGGATGATGGGGTATACTGGATGAACTGACTGCGGCGAGGAACTACTACCGTGATTGGGAGATGTAATGGTCAGTTTGAACCTGCTTGTTTCAAGGCTTCCAGCCTTGGGTTGTTCGTAGTGCGTACATTTTTCAAGTCGCTTCCAAATATACATATTTGCTTGATTTCTTTCCGCATCGTGTCCCTAGTCGGTCATTTTCGTACAACTCGGCAGAGCTCAGAATCTGACGTCACGTCTTTAAACACCCGCCGCAATGTCTCGCGACTGCTCGCGACTGCGCCACTGCGACGGTCTGAGCATGTCATCACAAGTGCATCATCACTATCATTGGTTTCGGGGGCGAGGGACGGTTTCGGGGGCGAGGGACAGATATATAAGGCGCGGAAAGTCCATGGAGCGCCACCTTTCTGCCTTCACAGCCCTTTCGACTTAAATTTTCAACAATTATTATGGGTTTCTTCAGCAAAGATTCCGACCAGGCTAGCGCATACGATCAAGTGGGTCACATTTATCCCTCGGCTTGTGCCTGTCACTAATGGTTTCTTGGCTGTGCATGTAGGTCGTCAACGCCCCGCACAAGGCTGAGTTGTCCCATGAACTGATCTCAGGTGCTGCATCTTACGAGGTTCGGTTTTTTCCATTTCCATTTCCTTGTTCTTTCAAAGCAGTTGAAACTGCACCGCAGGCTGCCAAGGCGTACGAAAATCATGTCGCGAAGAATGGTGTCCCACCCACCCACGAAAAGGCAAAAGAGCTCTTGTTCGTCCCATCTTATTCACTAGTATTAAGTTTCAGATGTGCTTAATTTGTACAGTGCCGGGTTCTCAGGCGCATTCCTTGACAAGATGGTCGAGACCAAGGGGGTAGGTTGTGGTGCTGCGCCACGACATGAAGTGAAACTGATTCATGTCTAGCTCGATTACGTCGATAAGGAAAAGATACAGCGTCAAGGTAAGTGGAACTTTCAAACAGATGAATTTTCAACACTCAAGGCATCTGTTTACATTCTCTAGCGTATGAACATGCCGATGCCGGAATTCGCCAGAGTGGCAACTATTAGTCTATTGCGATTAGTTGGCAACCAGCCTGCGGTCGACTGTAGATCGATGTGACGTTGTAATTGTAAACCTTGTATGTACACTGACAGTAACATTTAGCCAACAAACTTTCGGTGCCGATGTCCTACTGATCCAAAACAGCCTGTGCTGCTTATCAATTCTGTTTTCCACCCCCGCCCCTAACACTGAGCTCTACCGCCGTCGTAACCAGTCCATGTGATCTATAATCACTCCTTGTGCGCGATGTCTCCCCCAGAACCAACCCAGATCATCCCCACCTCGACGTCCACAATTCCATTCCCCACCCCGATCGGGAAATCAAGCTCTCTACGCGTCAGGCGGAGTGTCGCTGTTGTGCTTCTACTACCAGCGTCGCTCATAGCTCTGGAATCGGTAGACGTAGTGGAGTCCAAAGTAGAAGAAGACGAGGAAGCGGCGGAGGCGGAAGGCGCAGCGGGAGGAGGCGGCATGTGGAATGACGGGATAATCCACAGCCAGCCCATCGGGATTTGTCCCATATATAGCTTGATGCGAACCTCCCGCGCGGCGTCGAGGAGCATGCCTCGTTCTTGATCTGTCTCTCGGTGCTTCCCTTGTGATATCTCCTTTTCATCAGGTCGTGCATTTGGCGTTGGCGTCTCGGAGGACGGTAGCTGATCTACGGACTCGAGGCTGGCACCAGCTGCGGCATTGGTTCCAATTGACACGGCATCGCGTTCGATCTCCTCGCGAACAGTATCCCACTTGTCGCTCGAGAGCGGACGCAGCGTGTATGTGTCGATGCGCTGGGAAGGCCTACATCAGTCGGAGTTCCGACCACGAGAAAAAGGACGAAAGTGTCGCGTACCTTCTCGTTACCCACGACAGAGCCATGGACGACACCCACAGCGCCCATCCTCGCGAACCTCCTCACCATCTTCGTCTTGTCCCAGCGTCCGTCCTCATCGAAGATAGGCTCACTCTCCTTGTTATCCATAGTACGTAACTCCAACCCCTCCAGCGCTTCCACCAGCTGGTCGTCGTATCTTGCAAGCGAAGCCCAGACATGCCCATGTGCTGGTGCACTCCATGAGCCTCCCCCAAACAGCACGTTTGCGGCGTGCACCAGCCCCGTCCTGGCAGCGGAGGTGGGGTGCATGCGGAGTGTTATGCGCGTGAGGCGTACCTTCAGCTTCGCAGTCGAGTGGGGCAAGGAAACGGACTCTGAAAGGAAGGGCGATGGAGTGGGACCGGCATTCGCAAGCAGGAGCGCGTAGTAATACAAGAAGCGGCGCTGACTTGGGATGCTGACACCCTGTTTCTGTCTCTTCTGCTTCACGGGAGTATTGGCCGCAGAGGAGGAGTGAGAGTGGGCCTTGCCCTTCATACGTCGTGCGGTGTGAAGGGATAGAATAGAGTCAAGCTTAAGGGAGTCGGTAGAGGCTTCTGCGGATGCAGGCACGGATGTCTCTGGTGAAGTGGGCTGGCCATCTTCGCCTGGGGGTACTGCCTGCATGGCTGCGTCAGCGCGAAGTCGGGCCCATTGTTCTGCGGTATAGCTGCGTTCGAGCTTAGGCGGGGAGGGATCCACATTGAGGGAGAGGAGGTATGCGCAGGCCATGCTGCCTGATCTTCCTTTACCAGCTACAAACTATCTGAGCGAAAAGTCTTTGAAAGTTGACATTTGACGCACCTTTACAGTGTAGAACGGCGACACGATCGGGCGAGCCCCTGAGCCATGTACGCATTTCGCGTGCCACGAGTGGCATAATGGCTAATGGTGGCGCGCTGCATCGTCTTTGGTAAGTGATTGAATGGCAGATGTAGTAGGCTGGTCCACGTACTGGTGATCAGGAAACGGATAGCGACTGACCCTCCCGTCAAAGAACCCCGGGTCGTAAGAGTTCTCGCGCAGAGGACAAAAATTGAATACCCAGTAGTCCTTCCCATGTCTGTGATCGAGGAACTTTCTAGTGTCCTCGCGATGGTTACGGTACCAGCCCTCGATACCATTTGCTGGGTAGCCCATGATGATGATGTGGTCCGTCAGATAGACCAAGTCAAGCTCAAGTTTGAGCTGAGAGTCGGTAAAACGAGCTTTGTCGCCAGAGACGAGGCGGCGTATGAAGTCTGTCATGGAGGATATAGAGACGAGAGGGTCGAGGAAAGAAAGCCCTGGAGAGATGGTGGTGCAATGGCCATGGTGGTATGCTTGACGTCAGAACAAGATTTCGGGCGGCGGCCACGATCACGGCTACTTCCGGCCGGCGTTTGCTTGCCATCAGATGCCATCCAACGGACCGAATCATTTTTCTGTAAGTAGGCTACTGATCCTAGGTGACCTAGAATGCGCTGTGAAAGATGAAGAGGCTGCAGCGCCCTCATTTCTTGAAACGGGGGCAGACACAAGTCAACTGAACTTGAGCGTGTGTTACCTCTCCAACTATTGACTCCGTACTCCTCTGGATTTTCGCAATGTCTAAATTCTGCCACAATAGCAAAGAAAAAGAGAACATACGTACATCGGTTGCGAGACAAACAAACACGCCTTGTGTCACCCACCATCGACGAGAGGAGTGGCATGGCCGGGCCACGGGTGGCCCGGGGAATATGCGCCAAACGGCTTTGCAAGGTAGACCTAGAGGACCTGCAGGCCTGGGTCATTTCCAACAATGGAGTGGCCTCATAGATGTTTCTTCTCATTATTGAAATTTTTTGCTCCAGAGCGTGTCAGAGTGTGTCCCTTCAAACAGGATAAACTTTTGGTATTCGGGACACGCTCCTCAATCCGAGTCTCATTCGAGCAATCATAATTTAGTGCCTCGGCTGCCATGCTACGAGAACTCAATGCTCAACTATGCCACCAGCCGCCCTCCATGTGCCAGAAAGTGCTGGGACTCGACAACAAAATCTTTATTAAGGAATGAACACATAATGAGCACCGTGTCTGACAGTGATGTCATTGCCAGGCTTTTAATTGGCGCGTCACGGCAGCGCGTCGCGTCTCCACGTGACTTTACGCGTCCCTGTTATTTGCGTATGTTTCGTTCTGTCGGCCATCCTTATTCGACTTCGGATCACACCTGTTGTTCTTCACGAACTCTTGAGTCTGGTCTCATCCATACCAGTTCTCCTCTCTCCCATACCCCCACCACTGCTCTCCTCTGATCAGCGATCTAGAGGCTATTCGAGCAGATATGTCTAATCTTCCCGTACGTGGCATTCTTACTTTCCTTCGTCGTTGACTGACTGCTGACGGGGTTTGGGCTTGCTTCTCCACAGCTGCGTCGCACGACTCGTCTTCCGCGTGTCTCGGCCAAGGATAATGAAAATGCTAACGCTCGCCCGTCCCGAGCGTTACGCGCAAAGGCACTCGCTGCCACCGATGCACCCACTACCCGTTCGACCACAGCCCCTCTCGCCACGAAGGCCAAGCCTGGAGACAATGCTGCCGAGAAGCCTATTGGCAAAAGGAAGCGCGAGGTTCTTGTTGAAGTAACCGGGGTCTCGAACAATCATCGAAAGACGAGGGATGGTGGAAAGGGCAAGGGCAAGGAAGATGTGGTCGAGGAGGAGGAAATGCCACCAAAGTCGAGAGTAGTCAAGTCTGTCAGGGAGTCGCTTCGCACTGCGGCCATCCTCACTGCACAGCGGACTAGGAGTGCGAGTGTCAGCACAGCGACCAGCCAGGCCACCGAGGCAAAGCGGGACGACTTGTCATCGGCTGTGGGGCCAGCTCGCGCTACGGTGTTTACTCGCAAACCTTCGTTGAAGGCCATCGACGAAGCAGAGTCGGACCGTGCCACTAAGCGGCGTCACACCGAGGATGACGAATTAGCGCCTGCAAAGGGAAGAGTCGACGATGAGTCCCAGGCCGAGGCAGACAGAATTGCGGCAGAGCTCGTGGATCTTGACCAGGATATTACCCCCGAGGAAGAGAAGCAGTTGTGGGACGACCTCGATGCGGGCGACTGGGACGACCCTACCATGGTCAGCGAGTACGTCGCCGACGTGTGTGTATACCTCAAGGAGATAGAGGTACGTATAACTCCGCGCGCTTCACTTGACGACTCCATCTTACGACGCGTCGTCCTCTAGCTAGAAACCCGCCCCGACCCGGACTATATGGACAACCATCCAGAGCTCGACTGGGAGAAGCGTGGCATCCTCGTCGACTGGATTCTACAAGTGCACGCGCGGTTCAGGTTGGTGCAAGAGACGCTGTTCCTCTTCACCAACATCCTCGACCGCTTCCTTTCTTTGCGGCCTATCTCCCTGTCCAAGCTCCAGCTGGTTGGCATCACCGCGTTCTTCATTGCCGCGAAGTTCGAGGAGACGTACGCGCCCTCCGTCGCCGAGATCGCGTACCTCGCAGACAACCAATACACCATCGAGGAGATCCTGAAGGCAGAGCGGTACATCCTGAAGACCCTCAACTGGGACCTCCGCTACCCCGGGCCCATGGGCTGGCTCCGCCGCGGGAGCAAGGCAGACGACTGCGACACCAAGGCGCGCACAGTTGGGAAGTACCTCATCGAGATCGGGTGCCTCGAATGGCGGCTCGTGGACACGCTCCCGTCGCTCCTCGCGGCGGCGGCGATGTGGCTGGGGAGGCTGGTGCTGGGCCGTGAAGTATGGGTACGTCATTTCAACGGTGTTGTACTTACGTGAACCTGACCATGCGCATTCCTGGAAGACCCCGAATCTGGAGCACTACATGACGTACACCGAGGCGGAGCTTCTCCCCACCGCAAACATCATGCTCAACTACATCCTCGAGCCCATCCAGCACGAGTCGCTGTACAAGAAATACGCGCACAAGCGCTATCTCAAGGTTTGTACCCCCCACCACCCTCTTCCTTGTCTGTGTGGCTGACCCCGCGTCGTGTTGCAGTGCAGTGCCTTCATGCGCCACTGGGCGCTGGAACGGTGGCCCGAGAGCACCATCGTCAACCTCGCAGCCGACCTCCCATCTCTCAAGGAAGATATCCGTATGGAGCGCCGGCTTCGCGCCGCCGCTGCCGCCGAAGCAGAAGCAGAGCATTGAGGTCTCGCTCGTCTATGACCTTTGATCTGTCCTAGGGATGTCAGCTGCTTCATCTTATTTTCCTTGCTCCTCCGCCGTTTGAACTCCCTTTTTCCTTCCCCCACTCCTCTTTCATACCCATACACCGCGCAACCCACCTCACACACGATCACATGTACAGCTTTCCATTAACCACCCAGTACGGCGCTTTGGCCCTCGCTCTTTATGAATGGGGAACTGGGCAGTACGTGCTACTTGTGGAGGAATGTAGTACAAAAACAACGTTAAAGTAGATGGGGGTGCGAACGGGAAGTTGTTGCATGCGATGAATGTACTATGTATTTGCATATTTAATGATTATCGATACTTATTGATACCTTGCAGTAGAGCACAGCACAGTGTGAAACAGCTCCACGTACATCGCGGTGGGAGGCTAGGTATGCTCGGTGCGCAAAAAGCCAAGCGAAAACCAGCCGAAATTTCGGGTACCGAACCCCGAGCTGCCGCGATTTACTCGATCGTAGCAGTCGATGAGAGGCGGCAATATTAGTCGTTACACCATACCCGATGGCAGTGAACGCTCACCAGGTCCTTTATAACTGGTCATTCGGCTCTGTGGTGACCTCCTAACTTACATTTTGCCCAGTGTTGTCACCTAAGGGGTTATTAGTAATGTCTGTTTTTTTTCTCTAAGCCTTATGCCTTAGAAAGAAGCCTCAATTAAGGGTTTATTCTAAGGGGTTATTAAGTGTTACATAATTCTGGTTACACGCCGAAATCGTCGCCAGATCCATCAGCAAGATCAAAAACTGCTAGACTAGTGTTGCCCGTGAAGTGAAGGGACTTCGAAGTGACTTCGGTTCACTTCGAAACCAAGGCAACTCGTTCCAACTCG
>JABCKJ010000438.1:0-16544 GCA_018850815.1 Asterophora lycoperdoides
GCATCTTGGGGTTCTTGAAAGACGAATATCAGTCAAGTTGACGCAGCCTAGGAGACTGCGAGCGTATCGATTACCTGGAGAATATCTAAGGTCAACACATGCGAGGCGCGTCAACTAATTGATTCAATGATTCAATGATGGTTCAATTGAACGAACGGAACCTGGTCCCGGGGGGTCACGGTAACGTGATGATTTCTTCCCCCCGGCCGCATCACGCAAGGCCCGGGCCGCCAGCCACATCCTGACCACATTCTTGTTCTCGCCTTGCTGCGCTTTATGGGATGTTCTTGCATGTTCTTGGGTCGACTACCGTTTGCAGGGGGAATCGTCAGGGCAGCTCAAGGAAACAGCATGGGTGACTGTCAGGATGGCGGCCACAACGGCGGCAACAATGTACAATGAGTAGGATGTAACGGCTCTGCGTTGGCACTCGCTCTGGTGGGCGTGCTCAGCCATCTCTTGTAATAATCCGCCCTGGTAACGTGGGAGATCCATTCGAATCAATGTATGTATTGTACATTACTGTAAACTCCTTCTTCCACTGGCACCCTTCCCCTTCATACACATCTTACTCGATACATGCCGCAAATGGCCCAGTTGAGGCATTTCTGATGAGAATGAGCATCATCAGTTACTCACCAGTTACCTCGCTTGGGTGTTTTGCAAACAACGCTGAAAACAGAACTGTGGCGCTGCAATTTCTCTCTGTTCCGTCCGAGGGCAAAGAGCTCCCAACATAGACTATATGTATCCAAAAGCACGTATTCAATTAACGTCCTAATATTAATACTTCCCCGTTTTCCCGCTGGCAAAGTTTGCCCCAACCTTGGATATCAAGAATTCCCCATAGTTTACTGGCTTGCGGAACTCCTTCCTCTCTTTCTCGGCCTGGAGTCGCAGCGCGGCGGCGAGCGGCTTGACTTCAGCCTCGAAGTTTGGCTCAAAGAAGAAAGGGATCCTATAAGGGAATGAGATGAGGGGAGGTACTAGATAGTGATGAATGAAATGTCTTACGAGACACTGAAAGCGGACAGAAAGTCAGGATTGATGCTTGTAGAATACAGTGGACGTGACTCACCGGTAGTTCGATCCTCGATGAACGACTTGATGAAGCGTCGAGCGATAGAGTCCATTAGTCCAAACCTCCCACACTGTACGGCGAGATGATTGATTCAAGTGAGCAACGAAGTTCAGCCTCGCATTACGTACTTTCACCGACGTTGCAGACGACACAGCCAGGAATTGGGTCAGCGTTTATCCACACACCCTTCTCCCCGTCCACTTCAACGGCCAGGCTGGGATCGGAAAGCGCCACAGCTCCTGGGCGGCTGGAAAACACTTGGAGTGCAGAGGGAGTGGGGTCGGCGTATAGGAACCTAACGGTAGTCCAAAGGTTAGCGTATACTCATGTTCTTGTTGTGTTATGTTGAGGAGTCGATGAGAACGTACGTGAGGCAACCATAGTCTCTAAAGAGGAATCCGGGGAATGAGTGGACGATTCATTTTGAAAGAAATAGTGCGCCGCTTACTTGTGGGCACCACATGAGAAGCCGTCATTGTCGTTGGGTAGCGGTGGGTATCCGATAGCGCGTAGCGACCAGAAGCTGTCATTAACTTGGGCGCGCAGGCCTTGCCATTCCTCGGGCGTCATTCCCAATCCTTGCGCCATACTATATAGTTTATGATGCCAAGGGTATGTACTTGAGTCACCGTCACAGTTGAGCGCACTTACGCCTCCATGACAATCAGCCCAAGAACCTTCATCTTCTCAATCCAGTCCTCAAATTTCTGGCGGAAATCGGCGGGGACGGTTGGCCATTGGTTCTCGCCCCACAGAGGCCGCGTCTTGTCCGGGTTCGCGACCGGCTTGTAAAAATCGATGCCTTCGTGGTTGTCGGCCTTACCATTGGTGACGTTTTCTTTCAAACGCTGGTAGCCTATACATTGACACAGGGCGCACTTATCAGTTAATTATACCCAGGGGTCAGACATTCACATAATTACCTCGCGCATAGTCCTGATTCTGAAGCGACAGCACGTTCTTCTCCTCTGTCGGGAGATCGAAGAACTGGCGTGCCAGCTTCGTCAGATTCTCGGAGACAGAAGGATCGACGTATGTACGCAAGTCCAGGTAGAAAAAGCCGTACTCGACACAGGCACGATGCAGCGCAGCTGCTGTGGATACTCGTAGGGCTGCATTCTGGGGATCCTGATTCAAGAAGGGCGCAATGTCGATGATGGGGAGAGCGTTGGCTTTCGTCTGGGACATTGTCAGCTGTGGTGGTTGTGGTGGTGGTAGAAAGAGAGGGCTTGAGACCGGATCCCGCAATCAATCAACTCGAATCAAGGCCTGTGTGTCCCAGAAAGGCACGCCGATAAGATGTGGCTCATGAAATTCAAATTGACACTGGCAATCATCAACTATCATTCTGATTATGACGCCAACCATGGCCAGTCGTGTTGCGGTCTTGGTACATAGCATCTCACCCTCGCGATAACGATAGCGGGATAACAAAATAGCGGTGCCCACATGAACGTGGTAAATACAATACAGTAAATACACTCACAAAGCCTTGTCGCCCTGACGCTGAGTCATTCCATCCAAGTCATCCGTTAGAAAACTCCCTCAAGTAACGATCCTTGAAGGAAACACATTCGCCTCAGTCCGGAGTGCAAACTCATTCCCCCGCATATCAGGGTGTATGCATATGCAGCTTTAAACCCCGCTTGTCTTAGCGCAGTGACATCCACTTCTTTCGAGGCGTCATACAAAGCAACCTGCGAAGACCTCGACTTCGCTGCTGCTGGCCCAAAAGTAAATCGCTCAAATATCACTTCGGCAGCAAGTCACTTACGACTGAACGTCCCGCATGAAGTCGTTCAAGAAACCATAGGTGCTCAGTAGGCACATGCAAGGAGGGAACATGCAGCAGGTAGAGTGGGGAGAAGGACAGAGTCGAACCTGATGAAATACCGCCCTCCACTGCCCGATACGCCTCGTCAAGTTCCTCCGCTCCGTGCTTCAGCGCCCGTCTTACGATTGGAACGGCAAATTCGACGTCTGTACAACTGGACGTGGCAGGTTGATTTTAATGTGGCGCGGATAAAGAAGAGTGCTCCATGGCTACCGCGATCTGGGAATGACAATGGGTCTACGCGTGAAGAATGATAGGCTGGCGCTGGGCGAAAAAGGATTTCGAGTGGATACGGTCATCAGGCTGCATTACAACCTGCCTCACGGCGAAGCCTGAACCCAGTGGTTATCTTTCCAGCTACCAGACGCCCAGTAGATCTGAGCCACTCATTCGACAATATCACGAAATTCGTGGGCTGGCGGATGGGCATCTGGAACACGGGGTTCTGCACCAAGCGCGAGGCACTCGAATGGGAGCATCGACACCATAATTCGATCCGAGGAAATATAGGACGCGGGGCGAAGATTTGAGCAAGGTGAAGCCCGAGCGATGTACGCCAGATTTATTGAGGGGGTGTTGGCAAGGCAGGCGGCCGGGCTAAAACAGTGGCTCGCATTTCGAAAGCACACCATCATTTATTTCAAGGAGTTCGATGCGTTGGCTTGAAAAACGAGCGCGCTTGAAGGAGATTTTTCAGTGTGGACCAAGATTACGCTATTGAGCGGAGCTTGGCGAGTACTGGATGAGGGTGTCGCAGGGGTACGAAAGCTGGCCAACACGCGAGCAACACGCGAGGGTCTGAAGGCTTGGGGACTATGGGCAGTTGATCTACAATGACTGCCATGATCTACATGCACGTCCATAGATATGAGTGTACTTATCATCCTGGCAATTGCTTGTGGCACTGGCAAAAAATCATTTGAGTGCATTGATATATGTATGTGCATATCAAGATACAAACAGATATAGTCATGGTCCAAGAGATGGACAGCAGCCTAGGATACAAATATGGCTAAGATGCCTCGTCATGAAGCAGCACGTATTCCCTAGTGGATTGGCCAAATTTGATCACTTGAGAGTTGGGCTCAGAGTCGAAGCCCCTAATAGAAATAGAGTGCTCACCGTCGCCAGCCTTAAGCTCATAGTATCTGGAGACAGGAATGGCTTCGTCGTTAACATTCGTTCCATTCGTCGATTCGAGATCTATGATGAATGGTCTGGATAGGATTTAGTGACACAGAATTGCGCACAAAAAGACCACTCACTTCGTTAGCGATTTAGACCCTCCAAATTCGTCTTTCTCTTGTACATGACGATCTGCGGATAGATTAACGGTCCGGAAAGTTAAGACTGAGTAGATAGCACACATTGAATCACAGCATGTTGCTTGGAACAGGAGGGATGGTCTACAGAGATGTCTGCGACCAATCGATCTCTGCCAATCAAATAGGCACTCTGTCTGTGAATATACAGCATTTCTGCAGTAGCGAAACGCACATGAGCGCCGTTTTCGTTTATTACCTCTCCAGCCGTACTCACCAACTTGCTCACTGCCTTTGAAGACATAAAGCCTCCACCCAACCGGTGGCTTGCGTGCTTCCGGCGGTTCATTGTACTTCAGAACCGTGCTACTCCCATCAGCGGTTTTCACAGTATTGGTTTCAGCGGCAAGTAGACCAGATGGCTTGAAGTTCGGCTTCGCCTTGTCCACTGGTGATGGAGACCGTGAGCCAGGAGGCCGCTCAGACTCTGGGCGAGATGAGCGGGGCCGCGGAGAAGCAGAACGACGCGACGAGGGGCCAGTGCGGCTGCTGTAGCCTCTATCTCTGTCGCGATCTCTACCTGAATCATATCTCTTGCGGTCCCGTGCACGCTCCCGTTCTCTATCCTGCTCCCCGTAGTCCCGGTAGTTATCCCTTCTGGATCCTCGGGGTCCTTCGTCTCTGCGAGTTGAAGCGCGATCTTCGTATCCTCGTCGCTCACGTCCGTAGCCGTTATCACGTCCACTGTAGTCGTTGTATCTCGAGCGGTTACGGGGAGGCGAAGTTGAATCTCGAGGCATTGTAAATAGGACTCGGAGCAGAGATAGAATTGACCTCAGAGGCGCAAGCGTACTTAGCACTAGTAGAGTGACAGTCAAATTAAAATGATGAACAACTTTCTCACGCCAAAGCAACGACTTAAAAGTAGATATTTTATGCATCGACACCTATGTGAGGGGTGTCTGGGTTTATTGCGCTGTGATATTTAGAGTACATGGCATGTATGACTGTAGCCTACTCCAATAAATTGATCCTGCTGCAATTTCGACCACAACTATTCCGTCAATCTATTGACATGGAACACCTCATCGATATTTCAGCAAGCCCAGGGGTAAGATCTAACATGCACATAAAGAGTTTCAAGCAGAGTTTGTTGTTCTACAGGACAAGCCAATGTGGAAGGTCAATGGTCACGATATAGCCACCCTCGCCATCCACTCTCATGCCATCCACGGTCAAACTCTTCTTCTGAGAAGCGTTGGATGGCCCATGTCCGGGCACGCCGGCGCATGGACAGGTCCTCCGCAGGACTGAGAGTGAGTGCGGCATGCAGGGCCTCGGCGAAGGTCTCTGGTGTTTCCGCGTGGTATCCTAGAGGGCAAATCCCCAGAAAAAAGAATTATTAGCGCGGACCATGAACAAGTCCCAATATGAACGTTACCTGTAGACTCTCCGTTGAACGGGACCACAATGTCCTTGAGTGGTCCTCCAGACGCGTGTACGACTGGAATCACACCTGCGGCCTGTCGATCGAAAGAAGATCAGGAAAGGTTCGCTGATCGAACAATGAACGGAGACACTCACCATGTACTCAACCACATTGATGCCGAAATGCTCGTCCACCATCGTATTCATTCCTATGCTCGCTTTGGACAGCCACTTAAGCATATCAGGGTATGGCGCGTTGACGATGAAGTGAACGTGGGCCTGTGGGCAGGTAGAGCACGCAGCGTTATGGCAGGGGACTCGGGCGTGGCTTGGAACGCACCTCAACACCGAGATCTTTGGCGAGCTGGCGCAAACCAGCCACCCGCGCGGCATCCTCCGCATTGCGACTTCCCCCTATTAACACAAGCTGGATCCCTCCGTCACTGTTTGAACCCTTGTGCTCAGGGTACAGGTTCAGTAGGCGTTCGAAGGCCTTCACTTGCACTGCATGGTCCTTTTCGGGCCTAGATCATGGGAGATAAACGGATTAAAGAGAAGCAACCTGAACAAAATGCTATGTATGTACCTAAATTGTGCGACGCTTATGACAATACGTTCGCGGTCCTCCAGGGTTAATTTCGCTATTTCGCGGGTGTCACAAGGTGGGTAAACAATTTGGGCCCATGTCAACCCCGCATTATGAGTGCGGAGGAAGAGTAGCGGGGGCAGTGCGTGTAGGAGATCGAGAAAGGGATCCGAGTGCTGTAATATCGCGTCTACGTGGTTCTTAGTCCACGATGAGTTGACCATGAGAAACCGCGCCATCCGGAGGGAGCGGGCGTAGTAGTACATGAAGATTCGGTAATATCTGACGCGGGGGACGTTGAGAAACCGCTTCTAATGTCAGGAAAAAGTTGGAAGAATTTACAGGAGTTTCCCTTTACTTAGAACCGCTGAAGAGGAAACAGTGTCCGCGTTTGTATGCCATTTCTTTCGAGACTTGACGCGGGCGAGCATGTCGGTGCTGATTGTCGGGTAGTGCACGTACGCGCCGACGGGGATACGCCCGAGAAACGACACCACATGAAATGTAAATGCGTACCCCATGGTGTCTAGAAGAACGGGAGATCGTCAATTAGGCCTTGGCTATCATAGCGATTGGCTTGCCGATGTAGAGGTCAGGGATTAATTTATTCATAGCTTCCCAAGCTAGATACATTGAACCAAGACTCTGGCCAAGGATAGTAAACCGTGGCCAAGTCGAGTCTTCCACCATCTTCCGAGATTTCAGGAAGACGAAGTGCAGTGAAGACGGGTCCAAAGTGATGTCAAAGCGGGCCTGTCATGGAGCAACATGAAACCCGACTGTGAACAGTACGTCATGGAACGCTAATACCTTGACCTTGGCAATTATCTCGGATTTTGAAGCATCGATATCCCCGCTGTACACCACGCTCACGATGTCGGGTTCCGTTCGTTGCAGGGCAGCTACTGCGGTCCACAAAACACGCTCGCCCCCGCCACCGGCATTACTTGAGAGATCTAAGTAGAATCAGGAGGCACAGCACTACGGTTACACGGGTTATAGACCCACCAATAAGGATGAAAGAACCCGACAAGACGAGTGGTTATGCTGCCATGAAGCCCCAGTTCCAACAAAACAGCACATTTGCGGAGACGATTTGCAGAGCGCAACCAATACGCATAGATAGAGAAAAGTAGCCAAGGAGAGAACACAAGGATGAGAAGGGAAGTTAGAGCTACACACATCGTTCAATTCATGTGCGTACTCTGGCGGAGGTACTAGGTACACTCAAAAGTCCGAGTTGAGCGGCTGTTGCCGGGTGGGGTTGTGACAACTGTCACGCCTCCTCACCGGTGCACCTTGAAGACTACACACTCTCCGTCAAGCCTCCAAGTCGCGGCCTCCCATGCCTGCGGCCAGCCCATGCTTGGATCAAGCGTGAATCCCAGATTGTCTAGCTCATTATGATTGCTGCAGCGCTGCAGGCGATACAAATAATCGAACGGACGAAACATTTAACAAACCCGACCGGGGTTAGCCTATGGAGGCCTATGGGTCCAATCTAGTGTTTTTCGTCTGCCTCCATCAAGCCTCCATCGACTCATCTTCCCTCTTAACGGGCGTCTATTTGTACACAGCTCCTATATAAGGAGGTCGGATATGACTCTGCCTTATTCCCGCCTATGGCGAGCTATGTGTTTCAATCGTTCCCACTCTTCTAGTGTTACTCTCCGTTGTATCGCTTTTCGGGACTGTCTCTGTCCTTCCGCCCATGACGCCTGCGCTGGCGGGCAATGACTTCTCTGACCTCATCCACGTCGAGGGAAGGCTTTCACGGATTAAGGAGGGAGATGACGCTCCCAAGGACGGATCACTTACTCGGTCCACAATAACTGCGATCGCTGTGGTACTGGTGCGCATCATAGCCACTCTCTGTCGTCGGTGATCTCACCGCTTTCCATAGCACTCGCCGGATTTGACGTCAATGTCCATGGTGCAAATCTATGTGGAGCCGACACCAATCGCATCGCTGCGGCCAACAGTGGTCCTCGCCGGGCGCGTTACTCAGCCATGTCTGGAGGAGACTGGAGTTAGACGAAACAAGGAGTAGTATTCGCTCGATTCCAGAGCGTTGAAGAGGGAGCGGGAGAAGTTAAATTACCACATGTATCTCGCCAGCTTTTGGGAGTCCAAATACTTCTAGATTTACGCATGTCCTGCACTTCCACTCATGCACTGCCTTGATCAGAGTCATCTTATCTCAGTCTGCCACTCGGACTGCTCAAGCCGCCGCCGTTACGTGCCAACCACGTGTTCGAGTCTTTCAAGTTACTGCCTCCGACTCCCTGAGTTTTTTCAACTGTTTCGCCGTCGAACTGTCGGCTGCAAATCTTGCGTGGTTGACTCTGACATACGACGCTTGAAAGTCAGCTTCCTGCCTGTAGCTCTGCTTTCTGCTTGCATCGCTGTCCATACAGACGGTGACACTGGCATCATGGTGCGATCGCGTTTCAAGGAAATCGACAAGGTTACTCTTGGCGAAGGAAGATCTTGGCGGACCTGGAATGAGCATTCTATGCCCGATCTCCTGAGTCCTCCTCCCGTTAGCCTGCTGCTGCGTGGCTGAAGCTGTAGATATATAAGATCCATCGCATGATGCAAATTCTCTCCCCTTTACCGTCATGGCCTGTACGACTCAAAGCTTCGCTATCCTCGCTGCTGCAATTCTGCTTTTCCCTGGTGCAGTCTCTGCCCTGTTTCTTGTCGCGCGAGACGCTGCGGTGGGGGACGGAAAACGCGTTGAGATAGATGTTAGTCTGCTCTCGCCGATCAAAGAGGGTGACAACGCCCCAGACAACGGATTGTCTACCTCCACGATCATTGGCATTGCTCTGGGCATAGGTTTGTAGCTTTCATCGCACTTTCTCGTCGATCCTATGTTGACCAACTGTCCAGGACTCGCTGCGCTACTGGTGACGGCATTTTGCCTGCTTCGACGCTGTAACTGGCCGCCGTTTGCGCGTACTCCCCGTTATGATTACCCAAGCAGCTCGAATTACCCTTCTAAAACCAAGCAATTTCAACCCGCCGCTGTGAGTCCAACGGAGGAACATACCAACCATCCGCCCATCTCTCCGCCTCCGCCAATTGTATCGCATTACGGGAGAAAATCTCAACCGGACATGTAGGCAGGAATTTGGGAAGATACACCGTATATCAGGTGTGTGCTTTTGCATCTCAAGTGGTTGATATACAGTAACTGAACTACCGCCACAAAGACATAATCGGAAGACCTCAGATTTATATGACCCACTGTACTATACCATAATCTTGCAAAGCATCACCATTTCGTTCCTGCCATTACGACCACTTCTCATCTATATCGCACGTTTCCCCTCGCCGCATGTCGTAGTGCGTGCTTTCAGGACTTTCCTGTCTTTTTCCTTGCTGGCTATCTTCCCCGCACTCTTTCTTGCGCGCTACCGTCTCGCGACTCCTCTTGTCCCATCCAAGTTACCACAATATATCGCCCATTCACAAGGGTGGATCATTTGCCAGGACCTCGGCTGCGCGCTGTTCTCTTCGCATGCTCGTTGCACGGATATGAACCAGAGGACTTGATTTCTTGACAGTACTAGTAGTCCATGCATGGTGCACCGCCATCCGCCCAAATGGCGCTCATTTCCAGCATTGCACGACTCAGAGGAGTGGCTGTCAATGAAGGATCCCAGAATTCTCTTCCAGTAATTTTCATCTTAATCATGGACCCACAGAATGGGTAATCTACTACACGAGGCTGCTCGGTACGAAGAGCGCGGGGTGAAGATAAGCGCTTGGTAGTACCTTGGGGTACCCACCAACGTCGTTGCCATACGAGTCTTGACACTCGACAGCGGCGTATTCACAGAAGTGTTGATCTAGATACATATATATCAGATCCCTCAAGAGAAACATTCGGGCAGGTATTATAAGGAAACCTGATCGATGACGAAAGAACGAGATAGCCTACTACTACTAGCCGCGAGGTAAGTGCCGCCTTTAATCAGCTGACTGTACTCAAGTCTCAACTTGAGAGTTGTCATCGTGGGAGGGATGCTGGACCGGATCATCACCTATCGAGCAACACGGATGGCAAAACGCCAGCCTGAGAGTCAGGCTGTGCTAGCATCTCGACGTAACAATTATTGGGTACAAGTAGACTGGTCCTTAGCTAAGGAGCCCTGTATGTAAATCCTGGCTGGACAAGCCGACAAGTCGAATGTGTCGATCCC
Source organism: Asterophora lycoperdoides (assembly GCA_018850815.1). Taxonomy (NCBI): domain Eukaryota; kingdom Fungi; phylum Basidiomycota; class Agaricomycetes; order Agaricales; family Lyophyllaceae; genus Asterophora; species Asterophora lycoperdoides. The sequence continues at coordinate 10,403 of JABCKJ010000438.1, forward strand.
AAGCCCTCTGCTGAGAGCATGCTGCAAATCATTAGGACGATGTGGCGCAGCTACCAGGGGTGGTAGACAGAGGCGAACAGCCCATTCCACTCTAGATAGTGGAAGGATGTCAATGATTGTTGCTTGGGGGCTAGAATTGTATACAAATCGCTGTAAGTTTCCAAAAACTTTACTCAGAATACCGAAGTAGCCAGTTGACATGGAGGCATATATGAAGTAGAGACCGTACACCAGAGAGAATTTTGAGTTAAAGGTTCTGAGATGCAACTGGAAGTGATATCAACAGGCAGAGGTACACAGCATGGAGACATTGCGAGGTTTCCCGGCCCACTTTTGCGAGCCACCCTTGAGAGGGGGGGGAGGGGGAATTATTCATGTGTGTTGGACCAGGAGTCACGATGCGTAGAGAGAAAGGGTGGTGCTTCTTCAAAAGATGGGTTGTCGACAAGTGCGGCGTAGTAGCCCAACTGTATGTTGCCACTGCAACCGAGTTCCTAGTGTTCATGCCACCACCGATGGTATTGAGGAGAAGGCAGTGCAAACATGCGACAGGCTTGCACGCACGTCCCAATGGCGTGCCGAAGTTTGAGAAAAGCATTACTTGCCAGGATAATTACAAGCAGAAAACGGCGCAAGGCAATGCGACACACACGAGGCCATGAGTCGAGAGCAGCGGCGAGGGGCGAGGAGCGTACGACGAGCGCAATGACTCTCAGGATCGGGAATCCCATGTGAATATAGTCACGCGCTGACACTGTCACGCAACCTTCGGAAACGCTCACCATTGCAAGTCCGCCCAAATTTTCACCTTTCTAACGTTGCAAACCGAGAGCTCAGCCTTCTGCTAGTTATACCACCAATTATCCCGAGATAACCAACTACTACTAGTCAAAGAGATTCTAGTTTCGCCGACATGGTGACGAGCAGTACGAAACGAGCGATGCTCGATGGTGTGTTCCTCCTAATATCAGATATAGAGAAGGACATACTGAATGAGAGGTGTCAGTTGCATTATTCATCGCGTCTCAAGTGTGTGCTGCATTCAAGTCCTTTGTGCCCTGCTAAACTTACATGCAAGGCAGCACTATACTATACCATGCGTGTGAGCATTCAGAGATATCTATTTGCGCCGCAGCCTGACGAGATTCATGACCGTTAGTGGGTATTAGATGGTATATCACCGAATAAGAAGGAGGACGTCAAGGCGAAGCAGTTAGAAGCGCTGAAGCGGCTGGGACACGCGGGTCTCAAACTCGACGAATATGAACGTACGATTCGCCGTCTCATAAGCGACGGCGATGGTATTCATAGTTTCACTTAGGAACCGTTGCAAACGAGGTGATACATCCAGACGACATACACGTGCGCTTCAGTGGTGCGTCACCCATCTGCTTAGAAGCTCCTACAGCAGCTGCTTACCACCCTCTAGACATCGGCGGCCTCGACCCGATCATTTCCTCCCTCCGCGAATCTATCATCTATCCCCTCCTCTACCCCAACCTCTTCACCTCCTCCTCCTCTTTGCTTGGTGCGCCTAAGGGCGTGCTTCTCTTCGGGCCGCCGGGATGCGGCAAAACTATGCTTGCGAAAGCCCTGGCGAAAGAGTCTGGCGCGACCTTCATCAACATCGCGGCGTCTGTGCTCACGAACAAGTGGTACGGCGAGTCCAATAAACTCGTCGCGGGGCTGTTTAGCCTCGCGCGTAAGACGCAGCCGAGCATCATCTTCATCGACGAGATCGACTCGTTCCTCCGCGAACGAACGAAGGGCGACCATGAGGTGACGGGGATGATGAAGGCCGAGTTTATGACGTACGTCACCTTGGACTTGAGTGCAATTTATGGTCGCTGACTTTGCAGCAACATATAGGCTATGGGATGGCCTGCTTTCCGCTTCGGACCGTATATTGGTTCTCGGGGCCACGAATCGGCCAAACGACATTGATTCTGCCATTCTCCGACGCATGCCGAAACGGTTTGCCATCCAGTTGCCCAATTTTGAGCAGCGTTTGCGGATTCTCTCTCTCGTGCGTCTTTTGCGTTGCCTTTCATCTATCTCAGTGTAGCTCAAGATATCAATACTTCACGGTAGATGCTCAAAGATACTAAGCTCGCACCAGACTTTCCTTTGTCATCACTCACGGAGCTCTGTGAGGGCCACTCTGGTTCTGACCTGAAAGAGATGTGCCGCAACGCTGCCATGGTGCCTGTGCGCGAATACGTGAGAAGTGCCGCCGAGAACCAAGAGCTTCTGGAGAAGGGGCAAATGGAGGTGTGTTTCATTTCCTACAAAAGGGATATACACTTACGTTATATGACTGCGACTAGGGATTTGACCTAAGGCCGTTGACGCTGGAGGACTTTTTTGCACCCGATGGAACGAGTCAACTACCGCCAGCTGAGTATGACGAGGATGAGATGCGGATTGTCTGATATCCCCTACTTGTTGCCGGCCTGTCCTGCCGGTCCCCCACTCGTTCGGTTTTTTATACTCTAGATTACATCTACATCACACATAAAGACTCTTAGCATGTTAACGGATCACTTATATCACGACCCCACAAAACGGCAAAATTGATTCAGGACGAGGCTTAAGGGAAAGACGATCTTGTTTCATAATTCGAATTCATTGAAAGCGCCAGGCATGAGGGGGAGGGAGGGAAACGTCTGTCGGTAGGAGCAGGCAGTCTCGCATCTGTCCTGTCTTCCTGCTTCCTGTACGACGTGTCAATGGTGACTCTGCACTCGGGAATGAGACCACACCGCAGCGCGGCAACTGTAATACCAGGGTTTGTGGTACAACTCGGTAAATATCAGAAACAGAAGAGGAGGGAAGGAGGAGAGCCTGATGCACGTAATGTCCAGAGTGTAGAGCGAAACAAGATCAGCCCAACCTGGTGAGCAAAAATGTTGGAGACTTGTTCATTGATAGGCGCTTGAAGTGTGGCGTATGCAAACTAACACCACTGTTGGAGGAGACCATTGGTAGCGCATAGCTAGTACACATATCACACAAGTTCATTCCTTTCATCAGGCCTTCATCGATAAGTTACAACTACACATCAAATGGGATATGCGAGTGTGACGTTCGTCAAGAATTTCATGGCATCTTTCCTAAATGTATCCTCCGTGATTGTCTCGTCAAAAATGAGGCCATCATAGAAAGTCAGAAGCTTCCTTGTTGCTGTGGTATACTTGGGCCACTGAAGTCCGATCCTCGGGTTGGGGTCGAGGTTGGCGGCAAAACGGATGAGGTAGTCGGCCATCCCGCCACCGCCGTAGACATTGAGGATATCAGATGCATGGACCTATGGCAGTAGAAAATCAGTCAGGAGGCTGCCTTGTCAATGACATGCAGGGCACGCACGGATCCCAGAACTGGCAACGCCTTGAGGCGCTTGCTCACTACAAAAAGGTCTGTTAATCATTCAGGAAGGGGGACACTGACAGAACGCGTACAGAATGCCCAGGTGTTCTGCTTTCCAGAGCGCTGGTCGAGAAAAAACCTCCGAGGTCCCTGGAATACACCATCTCCCAAGAAGGAGGCCATGCGCTTGAACTGTGGCGTCAATGCATTGAGAATTCCGGTGTCGTATGGAGAGCCTTGGGTAATATCGCTGGGATATAATTTCAAAAGCCTATCGATGTCGACATCTGGGACGGCGGGGAGCAAGGTTTCCTTCAGATATGTTTTGAACTTGGCATCGGTGCTGAGATGGATGGGCGACATCAGAAAAAACGTCAGCAGCTAAGAAGAAGCACTGACGTGATGTTCAAAGTAGAAAGCGAAAAGAGAGTGCCCTCGTCATCGCAATTACCTGAATATATTGTATATACAGTCAGTTGGAGGGTCCGAAACATCCACACGTACCGGTGATGAACGGGATGTTTGCGACTTTGCCTTCTTGAACTAATTTCTGCGGGTTATCAGTCAAGAATGTCCCGTCGGCGCGCGGGAGCCACGCAAGGTTCAATGACTTGAGCCGAATATAAGGGGCTGTGAATGGAAGGTAACATATATTACCGACATACTTGATAAGCAAAGATCCCAGGAGATTGGTTGATGGCGGCTTTGAGATTCTTGTACGGCACAGTTCGCAGGCACGCAAGAGTATCTGCTGAACCGGAGCAACCGGTCTGCGAAACAATCGCGTCATAGTATTTCTGTCCGTGTGAAATATCGGCGACGGGGATGGGAGATCCAGATTGCATGAAGCCTGCGCGGAAAAGGCCTTCGGTGTTCCCGTTATTAGCCACCATTTGGAGAGATACAGAAATGGCGCCGGCGGATTCGCCCCAACTAAGAGAAACCAAGGAGAATGAGAGGCAGTAAAATTACTTCTGGATGCATGCACACATTGTGACCTTGGAAGGATCGCCGCCAAATGCACCGATGTATTTTTGGACCCAGCGCAATGCCTCACGTTCTAATGAGGACAATTGTCAAATTTTAAACCTATGTAGAGCTCATCGATGAACAAGGCTTACGATCTTGCAAACCAAGGTTTCCAACACCAGCACTCTTGACCTCATTGCCGCCGAGGAAACCGAAACCTGACGTCGTGATTTCGGCTAAATCGGCACGCATTTTTGCGACAAAGAATCTAACCTGTTAACCTACACGCATATATATATTAATAACTGTAATAACTGTACCGCAAACGGCAGATAGAAGACATACCTATAATTCATGCTCACGTAGATGGCAGGGGTTCCAAGAGTGATTGAGCGGTCGACAATAATCCCTCCGTCGTACCTGGAAGTAAACGTGAACAAGGGGCAACGGCGGGGTCGTTGTACTAAATCGTACAATGTGGTGCTCCCGAGTTCGAATCCGCCTTGTACGTACGCATTTCGAGGCTAGAAACCAAGAAATGGACATTGCTTACCTCCAAATATCCACTATGTGTTCATCGCATCAGCGTTCATGATGCTGTAATAGACAGTAAATGATGGCTCTGATACGTACAACAATCACAGGAAGTTTGGACGTCGGGGTGGCAGTGTTCGGCTTGACGACGTTGATAGTGAGACCTGCGTTTGGTTATGCTGAGGTCAAAGGACCAACAGAGCCATGGACGTGAACAGAGGCTCATACAGTCTTCAGAATCCGGGAAGACGAGGCCGAAAATGGAGTTCACAACATAGTCGGCGGCCTCCGCCACTAGCCCACTCAAAATAGGAAGGCTGACCGCCTGTTGGGGACAAGAAAGGCCATAGGATGTCGCAGCAAAGCTTGAACCGTATGCGGGAATTGGCTGTGGTAGGCGAAATCGAAGGTCTCCTGTTCTTTACTGAAATGAGCCTCAGAAGCCTCAGAACTTTTAGAAGCTAGTCACGGCGGTTTGGCGAACGGAATACCGAGGAACTTTGAGACACGGCCAGAACTGGTCCCAGTGACGGTTGCGCTGTCGAGCTTAACGGTCGGCGCTGCGAGTGGAGCGGCAGCGACGATATTTACCCAGACGCCTAGGAGAGCAACGACGGGGGTGATCATCGTCCAAGGCTCGAAAGGCAGTCAATTGAACTCAAGTTGCCAGACGACCAGAACACGTCAATGTTATAGCCTCACATCAAAAGAACGGCGTCAGTGCTTAACATTTAATAGTGGCTATTCACTGGAAGAACACATCACGAGCTCGCTGTACCACACGGTGCAGCTCGCTGATACTAAGATCCGCCCCGGAAAGAATCTCACCACAGATGAAAAACACGCGCTGCGGGTGACCTCTGAATCAGAGCAAGTGACAAGATACACCTGTCACCAGGGCTGTTGCCATTCCTTGAGCTGCCCTGATGATTCACGCTGCAAGCGATAGTCGACCCAAGATGCAAGAACATGCCATAAAGGCTTCAAGGCAAGAACAATGACTGAACAGGATTTGGTCAGGAGATCATGGAATCATAATGCGGCTGGCGGCCCGGCATGATGCGGGGTTGCGGGGAAATAAAGCCGAGATCATCACGTTACCGTAACTTGCTTTTTTAACCATCAATCAATCAGTTAACGCGCCTCGTTCCAGAATGAAGACATATCCCGACAACGCGTTGACCTTAGATATTCTCCAGGTAATCAATTCGCTCGCAGCCTCCTAGGCTGCGTCAACTTGACTGATATTCGTCATTCAAGAACCCCAAGATGT
>JABCKJ010000439.1:0-16498 GCA_018850815.1 Asterophora lycoperdoides
GTCTCGTCTCTAATCTGTGACTGTCTTCAGCGCCGGCACTCACCTCGCGATGTGAGCCTTCGAGTCTCGCCGCTTTGTGGCGTGTGTGCTTTCGTCCCTATATCTGCCACCCACTAGACATTTTCCACTAGCATGGTATTTCACCACCGATCCATCTCCAAGCCATCCCGCATAGCGAGTCCTGAAAACCAGGTTTATTTTGAACCTTTGAATGTGTTTGTATAGCTTCGAACAAGAAAGTTCGCCTGGTCCTCACCAGCGTCGCACGTCGGCAGTCCGACCTCCTCCTTGTCGTCTTCAGCTTCAATAGCTCATTACGGACTGGGGTCTGGGGCACTGCTTTGCACACTAGAGCAGCTGTACAGGCAGGAGGGTGGATATCGAGTTCTAGCGGCTCTTCTATGGCACGCAGGATGAATTCTGTGCCTGAGCTGACAATGTAACTCTCCTCAGGTGCAGAGACGATGGGGACAGCGGACTCCGTATCCTCTCCTTGTTGCCAGTGCCTTAAGGTTCATCGAACTGCGACGCAAATTGCGGCGGCCGAGCGGCCACCTACGTCCAGACTCGTCATCAAGTTTGGTTTGGCGAGCTCGCCTTCGCGACTTTCTTGAAGCGATGTACATATGTTCATCGGTAGCTTCCTCTTCTTGTTGTCCATTGGCCACTACAGCTCCTCCGAGACGCGATCGAGTGAAGTCTGTTGATCATACGACTCCCGTATCTGTGTAAACGCGCCGTTAAGCTTTTTCTGAAGACGAGGATCATGCTGGGACAGTGTATCACACTTCTGCTATGCTGACTGCAGCTGAAGACCACTCCTTTTGCAAGCTTTCCGAGATTTTAGCCATCCAGCTCCTGCCTCGCATCCGGCAAAGACCTCTCCAGCTCTGGTGTTTCGCTGAGTTAGCTGACTCCTAAGTCCTCCAAGGACCGCTGCGATTCTGAAAGAACTGTGATCTTGAGTTGCGGCCAAGGTCGACGCCTTGTGTACGCCATTCCCGTTCCGCTCTCCTTGCTCCAGCCTTCGACTACCGGACTACTCAAGTACATTCGTGAAAATCCATGTAGATCGTCCTCTCCGTCACTTTTACGATCAACGGCGATTTCTGCTCTGCCCGCTAGTGGCGGGGCTTAAAGGCCCTGCAGTAGCTCCACGCCTCATCTCTTCCTCATCTAACCCTGCCTCTGCCAAGATTTTCTCCACCTCCTCTAGGATCGGCTTATACGCAGCTAATGTCCAACGGGCCTCAGTGGAGTCCAATTAACAGGATAACAGGAGGAGTGCGAACCATAACGCTCTTCCGCGAGCGCGAACCCATCGCGGCGGAGCTGCTTCCCTCGATTGTCGCTGGTACTGTGCGCTTTCTGTGACCAGTGTTCTCCTATACACGTCATAACTCAGCGACTGAACAGCACGCGGTGGCTGATAGGATATCTTACTCGAACGCGCGTAAAACATCGCGAGCGTTTCGCCCGGCAGCGGCGTGCTAATCACATCCTCCGCTGAGCGCGTGGCGTCTTTCGCCACTCCCATGAAGGCAGTCGCCCTGATTCTGAGCTCATCCTGAAGGGATATTAGTGAGAGCCATAAAAAACCGCATTCAGCCTTCTTACCTTCTCAGCCTGTGTCTGTTCTTTCTCAAGCACCTCCTCCTCAGGATCGACAACGGTCTCCTCCTCCGCAGCCTCCCTGTCATTGCCATCCTCCTCTCTATCAGTAGTTTCATCGTCGTTGTCTTCGCCATCGCTGTCGTTGTCGTCATCATCATCATCATCATCATCATCATCATCATCACTGCTACTCTCATCCCCCTCCGCAATGACCACCCCGCTCTCCTTCAGACATGCATAGCGCTCCATCTTGTCTAGCTGCAGCGAGTAGAAATCGTCCAGCGTATACTCGCGTGAACCTTTCTCGTAGATCCCGCCATATCTACGCGATTTATAGAGTTAAAAGAGTCTGAGCATGCAGAGAAAAACACTTGCAAGTAGAGAGTGTTCCGGAGCACAGCAAGCATAGTGTTATACCGCGGCAACGGGACAGTAAGACTTGGATCATCCGGGTCGATCTCTGGTTCAGCTTCCACGTCAGGTTGAGATTGGCCTTTGCCAACCTTTCCTGTGGCTGGGCTCGCTGGCTCGTCCTGGGCATATGTAGTTGGTTACGAAGAAGACTGGCAGAGACAAAAAAAACTGGAAAGCGCACTTCATCATTGTATCCCTCCTCGTCGTCCCCGCTGTCATTCTCATTGGGTTTATACGTGACAGCAGCAGCAGCCTTCTTTTTCTTTGCTCCTCCGCCCTTCTTTTTCGGCTTTTTGAGTGCCATCGACACCCAGCGGCCTTTGCCCGGTATCTGATACCCATATCTGCCAGATATGCGGTACATTCGACAGATCAACTCAGCACAAGTCGCAATTGCTAAGTCAACGCACAAATCATTCCAGAACACACTTTCCAGTGTCTCTTCATGTCGGTCCTCATCCGTCACACCGCCAAACAGAATCCCAGTGTTTTTGGCAGGCCATAGGGTCATGGTGCAGCCTGAACGGATGGAGGGCGCGTATGAGGGCCGCTTGCGGCGCTCCCACTTTACCTGCAGTGTCTCGGAGGAGGCCTTCTTCGACGTTGATGTCAATGTGCTGGAGGAGGGCGTGATGATGGTCATACTGCAGGACGGGAGGCGTGTAAGCATCTTGATGAAAACGAGAAGAAGGCCACGAACTCACTTCAAGAACCAAGTGTCCTCAAGCATGACTCCGACTGGGCGTTTGCCTTTCGTGTACTCTTTGCAGTATCCACCTGCGATTCCTCTTAAATCAGCGATGAGTCGGAACAAAGGTGAAATATCATTACACACCGTGTAGGAGGATACCATCTGGGCTCGAGAGAAAGGAAAATCCACTGCGTGGCCTACAAGCATTCAAGTACGAAGTAGTTTCATAATTATAATGAAATCAACATACGATGGCCGTGGATCCGTTTCGCGAAGCTCAATCTGTCGCCATTTATACTCCTGCGTATCGAACACCCACAAATCATTCAAATAACGCGCTAGCAGCCCATTGGTCAAGATCACATGCCAAAATATGCGTTTGAGGACACACTGATGATTCCAGGGTCGTAGAACCCTCCAAATAGCACAATGTAGTGCTTGAAAATGGCCATCCTGGAAAAAGTTATTACAGTGAGAACGAGAAGACGCTTCAAAACTTGCCGGTGCCCGGAACGTGCACTCGGGCGTATTTTGGTGTCAATGCGGTCCCAAGAGTGCGTTGCGATGTCGAACACCCAGAAGTCACGGTAGTGATGGAAAGAATTCTGGTGAAGGGACGAGAACTCGCCGCCTGACGTTGCAGCTTAGGAGATGTTCGAGCTTGCAGAACCACGAAGATGACATACCGAAGAGAAATAGCTTGCCACCGCTTGCGGGTGTAGCAACAACGGCATGCGCGGAACGGGGGCCTGGACAAGTCGGCGAGACGAACTTGCGCCATTCATCCTAAATGCGAAGTCGTCAGTTATGAAATCGCACTCAAGCAGTACGCACCTTCTCCGGGGAATACCTAAAGACGTCGTTATAGAAGTACTACACCGCACCACAAGACAACTGTCATCCTGACCGAATCAACACGCGTAGTATGTGATTGCGAACATACCGCCTTCCCATCGTCGCTGAAGAACTCTCCTCCGATGCACCACACATGGTTCCCATTTGCGCATGCTGTCAATGTCGCATTTGCGCGTCTGCTAGGAGGTCCTTCGACCAATTCTTCTGTCACGGTGTGCGCTTCTTCCCATTCTCTCCGCATCTACTATCCGCAGATATCGATCAGTACACCCGTTTCCGTCTCCAGTACGGTAAAACTAAGGGTATGATGAAAAGTACCTTTTCGAGTATCCCCTCAAGATCATCATCATCGTCCTGCTCATCTTTGCCGTTTCCCTTCCCTTTGCTCTTCTTGACATTTTTCTGTTCCTTGCGTTCGACTTTTTGGGCAACCTTTGCCTTCTTGACGGCTTTTGCAGATGATTTTGTCGCAGCTGCCTTCTTCTTTGCCATCCGACGAGGTAATGTCTGGTAATGTAAGAAAACACTGTGAAAATCGCGCACTGCTGAAGTTGGAATCGGATAACGGGTGGAGAATGCGAGATAAGATAAGATTGATCTCTCCGCCCTCAGTGTCAGTACAGACCGTACGGTCGTCAGTACTTACGGTCAAACATCACTGGAATATCACTCTTGTCATACTCTTGCAACCCAGAACAAGCTGTCCGCCACCAGGATACCGAATATGTAACAGGACTCGACAATTGACACCGCAGCTGCCGTAAGGTGAGGACAACGAATTCCCAAACCGTGCTGAACTCTAGCGACTTGTGCAACAACTTCAAGTTTCCTTGCCACAAACCCGTCGGTACCGTTTTGAGGTTCCCATTTCGAGGACAATCGACGGTGGCGGTTGATGGCAAATCAGAGTGGGTGGCATGAGGTGGCTGCTGGCATGCCGTATGACGGATTGGTTCTTCTCACCGTAGTCACCTCTTGCTCTCCTTCCACACTAACTCCTTCAGCCCCCAAGCTCAGTGACAGTGGTAAGTTATTACAACCCGATGGTCGACGGCGAGATTTCGTAAGGCGCTCTATGCCCTCTTTTTGATAGTACTGACTCAAGATAGGTCACAGTGGGCCCTCAGGCTGAGTTGCTTCGGTAATGAGGGAAAGCTTAACCTCCAGGGTCTCCCACAGGAGATGTGGATCTACATCTTTGAGGCTTTGGAGGCCTCTTCGGATCTATTCATGATCGTCCAGACCTGTAAATACTTCTACTCCCTGGCCATCCGAGTTCTCTATCGCGATATCCATTGGGCAGACCCTTACTCCTTCACACGGAACGTACCTTTCTGGGATAATTCTGGGGCCTCCATGGCACTATGCCCGACTTCTCTCACGGCAGAAATCTGCTTGATGAATATGAACACTATCTTCAATCTCAATCTCAATCGATACGATCCAAGTATCGGCATCGTCGAGGCAGATGGTTCTTTGACCACTATCCAAGGGCCACTGGCCTCATATCCACCTCCCGACTTATTGGTACACCATATCGCCAACAAGAAGCTCACCTTCTACGCGTCGCAGGAACTCTATGAGTCCATCGTGATGCGGATTTCGTCATTCTCGAATTTGCGAGACCTCGTCTTCCAACTGGCTGAACTCCCTGAAACCCTGCTCTCTGCGATCAAGCTCTTACCGTGTCTCAAAAATCTCTCCATCCAATATTGCACCTTGCCGTCGATTAGTGTGGATCCCGACCCAAGCTTTTCTGAGCTGCCGCTCACCGAGCTTACCCTGTGGTTCAATAAAGGCGAAACAGACACGACGCCCCGCTCAAATTGGGTGTACGTGATGTATCTTTGCACCGCGAAGAACCTGCGCACTCTCCGCGTTGACTGGAACTCCACCACGGGGCGCTTCCTCTCACGCCGCAACCCCAAGGCGCCTATCAGCCCACTCATGATGCTCACGGAGGTGGTGCTTCGCTTCCCCTCAGCCAAGTTGTGGCTCGCCGAGGATAGTGACAAGTTCTCCGCATTCTTGATTGGCTCCCCGCTCATAGAGCGTTTCTCCACCGTCAACCAAAAGTCGAAGTTCCATCTGCCCCCCGAAGCGCTGCCTAAGCTGGCCTCCTACACCGGAAGCGCGGCTTCGGTCATGGGAATCCTTCTATCTCGCCCGGTTGAACATATTCACCTACTGGACGCAGAGAGGAAGATCCCCAGCGTAATTAGTGCCCTCAAGCACGTTGCGGGGATTAAACCTCACTTGAAAACGCTGTCTTTCTGTATCTCTAGATGGGACGACGAGATCCTGCACGCGGTGGTCAAATTCTTCTTCGATATACGCAAACTTGCCATCAGATTCATTGACGGCTTCATAAAAGAGGTGTGTGGTTACCTCCCATATCAATGCGACGGGTGATTGAAAACATTTTAGCAATCTCTGCTGAGCCTGGGCCCTCAATTCCTCTGCCGATTCCCCCTCCTTGAAGACCTGCAGATATATCGTGTCCCACCTCCGGCACCAGACTCATTTACTATTGATGACGGTATAGCTTATGGTCGTTCAAGACAGGCTCACATCTCAGAAGTGAAGCCATACTCCAGTACGCCGGCTGATGATGGAGACCTGGTAAAGGCGTCCCTTAACGCGTGGAAACGGTCATGTCCGGTGCTCAGACAAGTGCAACTTTCTGAACAATGCATTTGGCGCCGTGCCTCCGATGGGGATCCATGGTGCATGCGACCTGCCCCACCTCAGAGTCCTTCCAAGATATTCGAGCTCTCGGATTGATTCCCCGCCTAACGGTTACTTATGGTTGCTTCAACTGCTCTAGTATACCACCTATTACTTACCTGGACCTCCTACTGCATATCGATTGGAAATGCTTTCTGATCAAACTGCCCCCCCCTGGGAAGTCCTGCGCATTGCAACCCTACTAACGTTGAGTTATCTGCTACCGCATCACGAGTTCTCTGGTTAAAGAATCCGCCTGTTTTCAGCACTTGTCCCCTGGCTCTTATGACCGCTTATTCCGCGACCATCGAGGCGCATCTGAGGTCTATGTAACGACCAGAGAGGTTGGCCAGGCGAAGGAGATAGGCGCCACACCGTGGTGTTGATGGTGCCACAACCGGCCCACAGGTCTCTTCCGAGTCGTAATTTCCTGTATTATGTGAACAATCGTCAATCTGCAATCAATCTAATGGGCAAGTGGTACGGAGGTCTGTAATTAAGGGGATTGCATAGCACACCATGTGCTCCTGACACCCGATCCTGAAAAACTTGAATAGCCCACAGACGTAAGAGGTGAGCCACAGGCCCAGAAAGAGTCGTATTATGAATCAAATATAGTGTGATTTCCATAGTCCCAGATTGAATCCCAAAGACAAAATCCCAAAGAGGTTGGTTGTGAGTGAATGAATGACATCCTAGCAACTGTCGGCGTGGGTGAGGCGAACGTTAATATGCAGGCACTTCTCAACCATCCTTTTTGGGAGACTGCAGAAAGAGATTATGATATAGATGCAGCGTCCATTCGTTGAGAACCGAAGGCAGGCACCCTGTAAGCCCTGTCAGCAGAGAATTAGATGAAATCGCTGGATCAACTCACAGTGCAGGCAATCGACTCCAGGTTCTGAATGCGCATCGGGACGTTGGAGGTTGACATCCCACAGATCCAGATAGAACCACTTCGCTCCCAGCACCCTCACGGCCCTCGACTGCCTCCACTCCCTGTCCCGCATCAGCCCGCTCACCGCCTTCCTCCACATCGCATTGTGCACCTCGAACAGATCCCAGTCCCAACGCTTCCGATGCTTCGTGAGTTCGGCGTCAGCGTTCTCGGTGAGGCGATGGACGATATGCTTTTCAGCTTCTCGGGCGGTGTGGAGGTCCGCATACGGGTTCGCGCTTTTCTCGCATGCTGGGTGACCTGGAGCTGTCGAGCGATAGAAGACGGTCAGCCTGTTGATCGGTGAAAGTCGTCCGATGATAAGCTTCATCTATTGCAACGAGGCGTCAGTACTGGCAGTTGACAGGAGAGAATGGTGTTGATACCATCTGTTTATAGGTTTCTTGTACCCTGGCTTGCTCTTCACGGTCCGTCGGCCTCGCAGGAAGCATGGCAAGTTCATGGCGTGACCACTGCAAGCGTGTCAGTGTTCACTTCTAAGAGCTATTGTCGTGTGATCAATGCACACGCACATGAGCACCAGCATTCATCAACAATATCGTATCCTCCGTGACGGAATCTTCCTCGCCAGGCCGGGGCTGAGCGGCGTTGGCGACGTATTCCTCCCAACCTGGAACGCGCTGGAAGTCGTGATACCAGTAATAAGTTTTCGACGCCCCCAGTTTTTCGGTGATAGCTCGAATGTCACGCTGCCCGATCAGCATGTGGTCCTCAAGCATTGTCACAACCGGTCGCTCGAGACGAGATTCAGGGACTCCGGCCCGTTCCATGACTTTGCGTGTCAAAGGGTCTTTGGGTTTCAGGAGAAGTTGCCGAACGTTCTTGTGGTCATACATGGGAAGATGGGAGGGGTTCCGGTCGAAGTCGAGACCGGCCTGGTTTAGCAGATATCCAAGAGCATGGTTGTGTTGTTGGGTAATGGAATCTGGGGGACGAGAAATGAGTAACTCGAATATACTAGGCATATTCCCTTCGTACCTCCGATAAGGATTAACCCTCCTGGACTCTTCAACAACCTCACCATGAAATCCTCCGGGTCCCACCTCCTCAATTGGCCACTATACGGAGTCCATGTCCAGTTCATTACTTGCATGAGACGCTCCTCGTCAACTTTGCTTTGAGAATCCGGTGGTCGTTTGCCAGTAGGATCGGGTATTGCACTACACCCCTTCCACAGCCGGTCCAGACGATTGGCGTAAGCTGCCCGGAAGTCGTCGATTGAAGTGAAAGGAGGCTCCCGAGGCGTCCATTGACCAGCAGCACATTCTTCCGGGTGACACCAATTGTCCTCAGGTTTAGTGGCATTCTCAAAATCTCCAAATTTTAGGTTATACACGGCCCTCGGTGACCCTGTCCATGGCGCCGAAGAGGTCAAGAGGTAGAGAACGCCGCATAGTATAATCCCGAGCGCCAGACGAGCACCAAGGTTGGGCATGGGGTTTTTGGATCGTGGAGGTTGGGAAGGAGGTAAGAATACGTGTGACGATCATTTCCCCAGTTCAACTGGGGCAAAATCAATCTGGCTGTCATAACAAAGGCACGTTCATGTTCAAGTGAAGCAATACAACTGCCGCCACAATTGTCAGTTTTGAACGAGCTGTCAACACATCGCGCAGATGACCTTTATCTATACTGTATACTTATTATACGCCAGCGTAAGAGATTGCGTTGGCAAAGTTGGACGTTCATCGGAAGAGATCAATTAGATCAAGGAGCAGCGTTGACTCCGGCAACACCCGTTCCAAACACGACTAAACTACCCGCAAGCCACAGCCACAATCCACACCGACGACATCAAGACCTCCCCGAATTCCCCTCAAGACAAAATACGATGAGCGTGAGTCTCCAAACCTCGCAGGAACCTACGATGGACCGTAAGAACGAGCCTGCAGTCAGGAAAAACGGAGTGGAGAGCTATGTTGGATGGATTGGGAGAGTTCTTGTCGGATGATGTTTGCGGTTTTTGGCTGAGAGAACTGCTGCGGGCTTTTCGACGGATCCAAGTCTCGAATCTCAGGACGGGATGCTGACTTTTCGTTTCTTTCGCTAGGAATCAAACTTTAAGCGTTTCGTCGAGGTCGGCCGTGGTACGTGTGGTTGCTGGACTTGGTCGAAAATTTCGTCCTAACCGGTTTCCAGTCGTTCTCCTTAAGACCGGCCCCTACGCTGGCAAAATCGCTATCATTGCGGAAATCATCGACCACAACCGGGTATGTCTTCGTAGATCTTCATCGATACTCGCATCTTATGCTATTTTCAGGCAATCATCGACGGTCCCACAACATCCGTTCCCCGCCAGTCATACCCCTACAAACACCTCACCCTCACCCCCATAAAAGTTGCTGGAATCCCCCGTGGTGCTGGCACTGGTGCTATTCGCAAAGTCGCCGAGAAGGAGGCCGTTTCTGAGAAGTGGGAGAAGTCAGCCTGGGCACAGAAGCGGGCTGCGATCGAGAAGAGGCGGTCGCTGAACGACTTCGGTCGCTTCAACGTTTTGTTGGCCAAGAAGCAGCGGAGAGATCTTGTGAGGAAGGCGGTCTTCAAGGCGAAGAAGGCATGATTCGTTGCTGGGAGTCACACTTCGGGGTACTAGGTCTCTTCCACCAAAATGAAACGAGATGCTGCATGCCTACGCCTTTCTATGTTCACTATGAATCTACATGCGCTATGCTCTCGCTATCCCGACTGAGTGATGATCCACCTTCGTATCCTCCGCGCCACAACTGACTATTGAACCTTGTACTTTTGGTTTAACATGAGATGCCCTCGCCCGCCTGGTTCATAACCTCCAAGCCCCACTAACGCAGCTGGGAAATCGCGTCGTGATTGTTGTCGAGTTCTTTCGCACAACCATCTCTGTGGCGGTGTGGTAGCGGCCGAAAAAAAAAACGGAGGCACATGAAAAAACTAAAGGACGATGCCGCTTACCTCCGGATCTCCGGATTTCAAAAGGGACATGCAGGAACGTAACGACTGCGCGACTCCTGTGACAGTGGCGCGGCGCGCCTTGGTACATAGCACCGACGCGAGAGGGTAGGCGGCACGTGAGACGTCGGTGC
The DNA here is from genome assembly GCA_018850815.1 of Asterophora lycoperdoides. Taxonomy (NCBI): domain Eukaryota; kingdom Fungi; phylum Basidiomycota; class Agaricomycetes; order Agaricales; family Lyophyllaceae; genus Asterophora; species Asterophora lycoperdoides. The sequence continues at coordinate 10,319 of JABCKJ010000439.1, forward strand.
GCGGAGTAATCTAAGTAAAAGATGGAACCCTTAATGGTGGTGAGCTCTTGGCCCGCCCACATATTCACGATACTGAAGTAACATCGGTGCAAGGGCTTAGTGGCCTTCTCCCCAAGCGATGCTCTACCTCCGTTTTTCAGGGGCCGAACTTTGGCCAAATGCCCCCGATGCTGGCATTGCCCGACGCTGGACGTCGGATTAACCGTTGATGCCGTCGTACGATCCCTTCATGTGCCCTTCATTAAACATCTGATCATCGTGTGATGACTAGGGAAGGTAGATTTCGCCGCACATCAGTGACTATCCTGGCAGGGCAAGATATCAGCCTTCAACCGTACGTTTGGTCGGCAGGAATACTAGGGCTTAGCGCCAGTGGAACTTTGATCAGCTAACCTGATGGGACTGATCCTTCTGACACCAGTAGGTACAAATACGCGAAAGGACAGATGTTCTGGGTATAAGGGCTTCTCGAGTCGTCCTCCGAAAGCGCCCAAAACATTCCCCCCTATCTCCGTCATCATGATGCTTATCAAGTTCACCTGTCTTCTTCCCATCTTGCTCCTCTCAAGTATGAGCGTTGAAGCCGGCGGAATCTTTAACCCGACACTACCGTCTACTCGCAAGCTCACCGCAGAAGATCTCATCCGTGTGAGGGCAAGTACTGATGAGCGCGAGAGCACCATCGTAGAATGGCAGGGCCAAGTACTGTGAGTTCCCGTGGATTACCCGTGTTACACCTTGCTGATCTCGTCTCGTATCCTTAGATCATACAAACCAGGCGATACGCCAAAAGTGGTCTTCAATGTCCGTGGTATGAACATCGCGCGCGCTAAGAAGCTCCCGGACGGCAGTTACGATTTGCTCGGGAGAGAGCTTCAACTGTACCTTGATCCCGTCACGGACAAGGTTCTCCGAGTCTGGGAGAATCCCTACAGCGGCAAGAAGGTCCCAGGTCAGTTCGACTGCTTCTGTTCCAGCAAATCTCTGGTAACACAACGACCACCTTCACAGTGGTTCATGTCGCCAACAACCCTGTTTACCAGAACTTCCCGCCGCAGAACACCTATCTGGCGCGCGCTCAGCCCGGCGGAACATACACCTTCCAACTGGGCATCCCCCTGGCGTATCCTAACCCGCTCAACCCAACGGCCAATCCTCAATCACCCTTGTATCCCTATTCCGGTCCCACCCAGGCAAAGTACTCCGCCATTGAATCCTTCACATTCACATTCCCCGCCGCCGAGCTCGCGGGCCGCTCCAAATCACTTCCGTCCACCCAGGTGTACTGGACACGCACCTCTCCACTGCTGCCGTTCATGGCAACCCCGTCCACTAATGTTACGCTTCTTTTCGTCGCAAGCGGCTCCAAGGTCGAGGGCGGATGGAAGAAACTCAGTCCCGTCGTGCGCGATGTGATCGACAAAAAGCTCCCCGCGTACAAGGAGGCGCCGAAATCCAGGGAGAGCCCAGGCGGTGGTGTGTCGAGCTGGAGCTACTTCGCACGGCCTGAGGTGCTCCAGGCCTATCTCAGAGGTGCCGAGTTCCCGCTGCCTGATCCCGCTCGCTAGTTCGCATGACACCATGATCTACAGCAGAGAAGCCTACTTACAAATGGACATATGGTCATAATAGATCCTTTCTTGTATGTACCGTCATTTTTATTCTTAATGTAGCCTGTTTTAAGGGATGCGGGGATAGTAGTAGCAAAGTCCGCAAGACGATCGTGATCGTGATCGTTGTTGCGGGGAAGTACGGTAAAATCGTCGTAAGCTGTGGGATTGGACGACGCAGCGACCTCGAGGCTCGGGACTCTTTACATTACATTTCATCTTTAATACTACTTATGTATTACACGAAGTTTTTCTCACTACTATATAGTACATCCAGTTCTCAGGCCCCCAGTGGAGGTATCCTCTATAGCACAGCAATTCTAGAGGCGGTATCGTGGTTTTACACTACGCAGAGGCATGTCGGCGATATTGTCGCGGCGGGGTCGCATCGAGTACCTTGACTGTATCCTAGATGTGTTGGTTGCGCTTGGATCACAATATTCCATCAGACTCGCAGGCCCAGTGTCTGTTCCAGTCATGCCTCGGAAGGTCGGCCGCCTCGCCTCTTCGCGAACGCTCAAGATCAGGCGATTGATCATTCTGATTGTGAGAGATGGTGAGCGTCATGACGAGAAGGATGGCGGAGAGCGACCTACACGACAGTAAGTCTGATGTGGACAAAAAGTCAGCCCAACATCAGAAATATGGATTTTCGGTCAATACATACAGCGCGCTAAAGGTCGCATGAATTGACCGTAAGCCTGGATCCTGTGGTTGTGAACAGAATTTAGTCTGGGTGCCAAAAGGGAAGCGGTGTATGAGATATCTACCGTAACAAGCTGCAAGAAAGGAAAACCAAGGAATCGCGCTGTGAGCGAACCTCCACCAAAAATACAGCACTTGTCTCACCGTGAAATTCATGACGTTGATGAAGTTGGCCCCGAAGATCACCCTTATAAGCCGACGTTGAGCTTTTCATATAGAAAGGACGAAGGAGGGAGACTCACCCAAAGTATTTCAAACCGTCGCGGGTCATAATCGAGACGAGAGGTGCTTTAATTTGCGCTCTGTGTAGTTTGAAAGCCTTCCAAATCATCAACCCAAATACTACTGTTATAAAGGCCAGTTGCATAAACCACGCCGTTTTGACCCCTGCGTAAATGGTCAGGGTGAAGCCGGTAGGAAATGGCCAGTAAACGAACGTATTCCGGTACCCTTCTTCCCAGCATAGATGCCTATCTCAGAGTCCAAATAAGTTCAGCGCAATATCAGAGCCACACGATAAAGAGAACTCTTACAACCGACGAAACCGGGGGGCAATGGCACCGAAGTGACAACGCCAAGAGACCAGCCCGTCACCACAAGTTGGGCGATGAGAGTAAGCACCACAACGAAGAGAATCTTCTTGCTGCGGTTAAAGAGTGCATAGGTAAAAAGGATAAGAATGGCTAAAAGAAAATGGGACGGTAAATCTCGAACGGGAGTCTGGAGCATAGGACATCGCCCTCACCTCCAATAACCGTTTGTTGCACAAAATTGAAGATTCCAGGAAAGTACACATATCGACGGCAGCTGTGGCTCGCAGGTCAGAATCGCTGAACAACCCATTTGCAAAAACGTCAAGCTCACACCTATGCAGCGTATCAGATACGAAGAATAAGCCTCAGAATATGTGACTCACCGCCGTGGACCATGTTGAATTTATGGCTATGGCAGTAGAAGTTCGTCAGAATTATGATACCTTTTGGAGCATAGCAACTCACCGATCAACGCAGCTATATACGCTATAATGTTCGCGTATCTGCACTGACGGCGTAAGTATATAAATCAAGATCGAGAGTCGGAGTAAATACCGATTGAAGAAAAAAAGCATCTTCACGCCTGTCCATTTTGAATTCCAAACGGCCTCGACTTCTCGATCGAACGTCAAGACCGTGTCGTATAGAAGCATCACTAAGTTGTGTTGAAACTCTCAGTTCAAAAATGAAAAGAGTTGTAACGCACCCGTCGCGGCCAGTGCATAGTATTTGCTGATGGAAAGATGAAATGCGGAATTTAGCAGTGCCGCCTTGGCCGCTGGAGGCAATGGTTGAGCGCCTGACATCGCGCCAGGCAGCGGTCACAGGAAATAAGTTAGTATATATATATATACGCGCATGACGTGCCAAGGCTTCAAATCGTTTGAAAGGAGATGCGATACAAAACACACACGCGTGTCGAGCAGGCTTCAAGTTGTGGCAACCAGTAACCCATTCGTCCACTGGCTCGCGAATTCAACATTGACTTCTGTTTGACGAGTCGGAAAACCAATTGTCAGATTCTTTACCGCAGTAGATGATCGATGGAAAACACACCTATAAAGTGCTTAAAACCAAGGCTACAGGCAAGTCTCCACTTTATCTCCGTATGTCGACATCGGCGCCTATCAATGAAATACAATGAGCGCACCACGCCTTTAAGCTGACAGGCAGTCCAGAAGAGCCCAACAGTGTCAGGACATATCGTCGGGATCACGACAGTCGCGTAAACCCTTATACCAATCAGAATTTCTCGCATCAGTTGAAAAGGCGTTCCCATGCATGACAGACAATCCCTGGATAGTGTCGGTGGTCCTTCGGCGAAAAAGCATACAAGCGATGGCTCCACTTTTGTATACTGTGTGCAGCGCACGCTTCCACTCAGCGTTCATATACACACATATACACAGAGACTGACGCAATAGCAGCTCGACAGACCAAAGACTCAGAGGCGAATGGTCAATGATCAACTGTCAAGTTTGTGCCAATGCTGTGCTTCCGTTGGTGAGCTCGCGATACCAACCTATCCGCAGCTTTCGTTCATGTACGTGTGTCCCTTCAATCTGATCTGTCATCGTGAGTCGTCAGTCGACCATCATACATCCATCAAGCATCCCCTGGACCATCACCACAAATATCCCTTGGACAAGCCAAAGAATCCCTGACTGTAACATTAGCTCCACGTAGCTTGTCAGACAATAAACTGACGTCATCATCATCCCTGAGTGTAACGTCTAGCGAGGTCTACGTCTGCAAACACTTGTCGTGATGAAATTTTGCTCATCATGTACTCAAGTACTTACTTACACATGGGCCAAGGCGCGCTGCTGCCACCAAACAACGCGACTCCCGATAAGGTCATTCCTCTACCACCACCACCGCGCATCCCCCTGGAGTGAATCGCCGCTTCTTTTACAGCTTCGGGTCCATTCGCAAACTGGAGTGTGGCCTTTGTTTGAATGTGTCTTGCTGAGTCAAATTCACGAAAAGCGAATATGGAAAACCAGAAGCCGCGTTGGCGAGTAGCGCTGCACCGGGCCCAATAACCGAGGGCGGCGACTCGAAGAGCAGAAGGCGCATAATCCAAAGCAGCTAGAATACCAGAGCTGGGGATAGAACGATTGGGGTCAACATCGCAGTAGAACCGCCGTAGAGAAGTCAAATCCACGAAGCGCGTCCAACGACGACTAGCAGCATCCGACGGCCACAAGAGCACTCAACAACGAGAAGCGTCCGACGAGGATTGTCTCCAAAAACTCAACAATGAGCAGCGTGCAAGAACAACGAGAGCATCCAACGATGACGAGGAGCGTCTAATGACAGTTGAAGCGGGTCAGCAGACAGCAACCCGAAGGCGTGTGCACTGTTACAGCGAGATTTCAAGTTATGTCGGGCGGGGCAAAGAAACACATGAAAGGAACGAGTGAATCACCGAGAAACGGCGAAAGACGTACCAGTAACATCGCCCACAGGGCGGAAAGCATCCAAACAGCGGCGAGCAACTCCAACCGTGGGAAGCACGACGAGCGGCGAGTATGGCGAGCACAGTGACTCAGGCCGGGCCGCCTCTAAGCGCGACCCGACAGCCACGAGTATGACTCCAATGGCGGCGAGTGCACCAATAGCTGCGAGTGTGACTTCAGCAGCACTGAGCGGTGAGTGCGTCGTGCGCCTTGCAGAGTGTGGGTGGTCGAGGTAGTGGGAAAACATGGAATGTCTCTTTTTCGCCGGCTCCGAACGATTACAAGGTTCGTGATGCCCACCAGCGCGAGGCCGACACTTTCTTTGATATTGCTTGAACTTGAACGGAGCAGGATCTGGAACACAAGGAGTTGGAACTGGGCCACACGAAGCGGGAATTGGTCCACACGAAGCAGGGACTGACCACAAAAGGTCTCCATCTCAAAGTCGTTGAGGGAAAGAATGTGAAAAAGAGAGCAAAAAAAAAGAGAAGTAAGCCTCTCTGCTTAACGCTCTTTGACCCTGTCTAGTAAGCGCCTCCTGCCAAGTCGCAGCCTTCCTACTAAGTAGACCAGCTTGGTGCTGAAGAAGATGAAGGAGAGCAACCAACGCCAAGATAGAGGGCGGGAGACGAAGATGGAGCAGCGGGATAGACAGGTGCTCGGAAGCTTGATCACCTCCGATTCCGATCACTGAAGAGGCTAAACCGTGGAGAGTTGTACGCATTTCTTCGCCTTGAAATACCATGCTAGTGGAAAATGTCTAGTGGGTGGCAGATATAGAGACGAAAGCACACACGCCACAACGCGGCGAGACTCGAAGGCTCACATCGCGAGGTGAGTGCCGGCGCTGAAGACAGTCACAGATTAGAG
>JABCKJ010000044.1:0-10558 GCA_018850815.1 Asterophora lycoperdoides
CCGAGGCCAGCCTTTCCGGGAGCGAATAAATACCTAAACGAGCACGGAGTCAGAGGATGAGAATTGCACGACGTCACTAGCAAAGACTCACAGAACAAGTCGCGAACCTACCTAAGGTGCCCGAGCTAATTTATACCACTTCAACTCTGCGTTTGGGCCAAGGACGGTGCGAAACTGGTCGATACGCTGCATGTCTTTGGATTTTGCTAGCCCCTCGGGTGTTCTATTGTCGGTGAGGATGAAGCAAAGTTTCTTGCCTACGGGATCCTCGGGGGAAGGGTCGAAGACGTTACCGTATTTCAACGGACCAAGTCTCCTAGCGATTTCCCATACTGCGGCTTGGTGTTTGTCCTGGTCGCTCTCGCCCACACCAACGCCGTTCTCATTTGCCCACTTCACCAAGTCCGGATCTAATTTGAACGCCCATCCAAAAATACGGACTCCTGGATTCCTCCCCTTGCGGAGCGCTGGTGCTGGGGGGTGTATAAAGACAGGTAGTGTAGATTCCGACCTGTGCAGTATGAGCGACATGAAATAAGAATAGCGTTGGGGATGGTACGCACATTGTGAGCAGGTAGTAGACAAGGATCAACAATTTAACGGACACCGCGTCTGTTCTTATATTTACACATACAATTACTTGTGGACGTTCACTTTCTGAGTGTTGGTGGTGTGAGGAGAGTGACATACTCACCCTCAGGTCTTTCCACTTTCTCGAAAGATTACTTAGGAGCGTGGTGCAAATTCCACTATGCTTTCGGTAAGTTTTTGAGCCCTCTGAAGGATTTATGTCGATGAAATTTTTATAACGATGGTGTAGTCCACTGGCAGATGATGTTGGAAACATTTTAATTTAAAACAGCCAGTGGACACACTATTGCTCGTATGGATCATGGTCCTCCGCTACGCCGACTTGCGCTGCGTATCAGGCATGCACCAGTGTCTTGCCAGTCAACGGCCGGTACCACCGCGCAATGCACATACACGCACGCCCAGGTCTGCCACTTGTCTGCCACTGAAAAAAAATGGCGCCTCTTTGTGCACCATTGCAATCTCATGACATCCGTGTCTCCCGGGCCCTCAAGTTCTTCGCAGGTCGACTCTGAACGTCCAGGATCACCTGGGAGTCGAACTTGTACGATTCTTGTGAGAAATACATTCATAATAAGACGAGAGTCCGGCAAATCAAAAGCAAAACAAAGAGCAAGAGGCATATTGTCTATCGTCCGAGGCCAGCCTTTCCGAGAGCGTAGAAATACCTAGACGGCGCAAACAGCAGGGAGTCAGAGAACGAAAATTACACGACGTTTACTGGCAAATACTCACAGAACAAGTCACGAACCTACCTAAACTGGGTTAATTTATACCACTTCAGCTCTGCATTTGGGCCCAGGACGGTGCGAAAGTGGTCGATACGCTGCATGTCTTTGGATCTTTCTAGCCCCTCCGGTGTTCTATTGTCGGCGAGGACGAAGCAAAGTTTCATGCCCAAGGGATCCTCGGGGGAAGGGTCGAAGACATCACCGTATTGCAACGGACGAAGCCTCTTAACGATTTCCCAGACAGCGGCTTGGTGTTTGCAGTGGTCGCTGGTGCCCACACCAACACCGTTCTCATTAGCCCAGTTCACCAAGTCCGGTTTGAATTTGAACGCCCATCCAAAAATATAGACTCCTGGATTCTTCCCATTGCGGAGCGCTGGCGCGGGGGGGTGGATAAAGACAGGTAGTGCAGCCGAGTCCGACCTGTGCAAAATGAGCGACATGAAAAAGAATAGCGTAGGGGATGTAGTACGCACATCAGTGTGAGGAGAGTCAGGTAGACAAGTGATGTTGGGCGATCGACGATGAGTCGACAACGCGTCTGTTCTTATTTAGTTCATGATGTGGCCGCCGTCGAATGATGGTCTGTGATTCGAAAATCTTGAAGGCCAGTCGCAAGAGAAGGACAAGCAACTTCTACTAGTGCTCACATTTGATTCAATTCATATTCTACACACATACGTAACCACACGCGGGCCTTACCTGCAGCTGTAGATAAATTCCAGACCGCTGTAACATTTATGTACTTTATTTTTCATTGAGGTCTATCTTACGCATAGTTTGGGAGCTCAGAATGGTCCGAGCGGCAGCTGGCGTGATCCGCTGACTATGAAGGGCACGACTGCTTCTTCGCCGTCCTAGTGTTGTGTTATTTAACTACGAAAGAAAGGAGGGAAACGGCGGTTAGCGGGGTGCAGGCTCGGTACTATACAAGGAGAAATGCAGGTACCTTGTCCTTGCGAAAATATCTCGTTGCAACTTTGGAAATTTCATGCAGTTGTAAATGTTTCAATCTTCCCCGGTGTGCATGTCAGGCCAACAGCCTCCAAGTCAGCGCCGCGCAGATACGGTTGTTTTTATTGGTAAAGACCCACAGCTAAAAGAACAAGTCGCGAACCTACCTAACCCGAGCTAATTTATACCACTTCAGCTCTGCGTTTGGGCCAAGAACGGAGCGAAACTGGTTGATACGCTGCATGTCTTTGGCCCTCTCCAGCCCCTCGGGTGTTCTATTGTCGGCGAGGACGAAGCAAAGTTTCTTGCCTACGGGATCCTCGGGGGAAGGGTCGAAGACGTCACCGTATTGCAACGGACGAAGCCTCTTAACGATTTCCCAGACAGCGACTTGGTGTTTGTAGTGGTCGCTGCTGCCCACACCAACGCCGTTCTCATTCGCCCACTTCACCAAGTCCGGATCTAATTTGAACGCCCATCCAAAAAGATAGACTCCTGGATTATTCCCTTCGCGGAGCGCTGGCGTCGGGGGGTGTATAAAGACAGGAAGTGTAGCTTCCGACCTGTGCAATATGAGCTCAGGAAACAAGAATAGCGTTGGGGATGGTACGCACATTGTGAGCGAGTCAGGTGCACGCAGTGGTAGACAAGTGATGTTGAACGCGTTGAACGTCAATTGAACGTCAAGAGCGATCTCAACAAACGGGTCTGTTCTTATTTTAATATTTACATAACCTCCCTGATCAAGGGGCCCTGGTCACGCATTCAGAATCACAGACCCTGAGGCTGGTTACTTTCAAGTTTTCACTACGGTGAGGTCTATCTTACACAAAGGTCGGGAGCTCGGAACAACTGGCGTGATCCACTACAACCGACTGACTATGAAGGGCGCGACTGCTTCTTCGCCGTCCCGATTGTCGTGTTGTTTACCTGCAAAAGAAAAGGAGAGAGACGGCGTAAGTGTAGACTCCGTATACAAGGAGAAATGCCGTACCTTTGTGGCGAAGCGGAGAGACGTAAGCGATTCATTGAGGTGGGCAGCCAGTGGCGAGAGGTTTAAGAACATCTGAGTTCGTGGCTCGTTAGAATATGAGGCTCAAAGCATGACCAAGGAGGACGTACCAGCGTCTTCGAGTTTCCGCTGAGCGAGTTCTGCAGGAGGTACGTCAACTGTAGAGGAAAATATCAGCCTCACTGTACCCCACATCCCCTCGAGCCCACACTGCGACGCACCTTCGAATTGCGATACGGGATATGCTTACCCTCCGCCGCGGGCCCCGCAGCCCCCTTCTCCCCAAGCGCAGCAATAACGTCCCCCAGCGCACTCAAACTCTTATTAATCGCCTGCGTCTCCTTCACCCTCTCCCGGTCCCTCTCCACGCCCGCGCTCGCCCCGTTCCCAAAGCTCACATTCAGCCGCTCGCTCCCCGCCAGATCCACCAAGTTCAAGCTGCCCTCGCACCGCTCGCCGGTCGTGCACACGCCTTTGATGCGGAGCGTGAAGACGGAGTGCGAGCGCGAGGACCGCTCGTTCATGAGCGTGGCGGCGACGGAGCGCCGCTTTTGTGCGGTGGCGAGGAGTGCGCGGACTTGCGAGGCGGAGTGGAGCGGCAGGACGTTGATGTCGGTTACGCGCGTCGTGCCGGTCTTCGGATCGTGCTTGATGTCGTGCTTTTTCTTGTCAAAGTCGTGTGCGCCGAGGAGGTCGTTGATCGTTTCGTTGTACTGGCGGAGAGCACCAAGTGGATGAGCTGAGAAGGCAGAGGATGCATGCATGACAAGGATGGAGGCTTACAATCTCGAGGAATTGGCCTTCCATGGTGTACTCCCAGCCTTTGCTCTTCATCTCGTCCGCGACGCGGAAGACCTGCTCCACGGCGCGCGGAATCATCCCGGCAGTCTCCTCTGTCTATACGACGCGTCAGAAGAGGTGTAGATATTGAGAAACCATAAACGTACCGGGCCACCCTCCATCGTAAATGACTTTCCCGAGCCTGTCTGGCCATACGCGAAAATACATACGTTGTAGCCGTCCGTACAGCTTTGTGCCAGCATGGAGATCTCCTCGAAGACGTCGGCCTGCGTCGCACTGGGTTCGAAGACCTGACAGGATGTGAGCTCAAGTCGAAGAGAATAGGGGATCCAGGATTTACCTTGTCAAAACCAAAGTTATACACCTCCTTGCGCTCCTGGCCCGTCGCGCTCTCGCTGGACGATTCGAGCACAATCTCCTTGTGCTCCCGTTTGTCAGGGAACAGCATGTTCGCCTCGACGTCAGAATCCGAGGGTAGCACTGGCCGCACACGACAGAACACACGGATGTTGCCCTTGAGCTCCTGCACCATATTGTGTAGTTTCCGCCGCACGATCTCGCCATCCCTGACCTCTCTCGTCTTCTCCTCAAGCAAACTCTCCGCCTCCTCCAGCTTCTCCGTCAACTCCTTCAGCATTCGCGCATTCGCATCCAGCTGGCTCTGCAACACCTGATTCTGCGTCGTCAGCGTCAAATGCGCCGTCGACTGCATCGCCAGAGTCGACTTGAGCGCCGACACCGCCTCCCGTTCCCTCTCAAGGTCCCCGCGACACAACCTCAGATCCTCCTTCACCTCTCGGGTCTCCCGCTCCCGCTGCTTCACATCCATCTCCAGATCAAGCACTTCCCGCGCATGTCGCTTTTTGAGCCCCTCTATCTCATCCGTCGCGTGCACGAGCTCCCGCCGCTGGTTCAAGTCATGGTTCCGTGCAGCCGCAAGCTCGCGCGAGATCGCGGCGTGGTTCTCCTGGAGCTCGGCGACCTTGGCTCGCTCAGCCTCCATATCCTGCGCGAGCCGCGCTGCATCGGCTGCGCGCGCGCTCTCGATAGACGAGAGTTGTGTTTTGAGCTCGCTGAATCGCTTGTCCTCGGTGGTGGGGGCGGCCGAGCGGCCAGAAACCGAGCGAGCTCGTGTGGGTGGAGGCGGGCGGCTCGTCGGCGGGGCGCTGGTTCCCCTCGATGTAGATCGCGTTAGTGTGGGCGCTCGAGGTTTCGTGAGCGGCTTGGGGATGCTGGGGCCGGCCTTGGTGAGGTTTGGAGCGGTTCGCGAGGGCTGGAGGGTCCTAGTGGGCCGGGTCGCGCCAATAGCGGGCAGCTTGCGGGGCTGGTCGAGCGCCTCGTCTTCTTCCTCTGAGACCTTGCGCTTGAGAGTCGGCATGGACGGTTGCAAGGGTGAAGAGTGTAGTCGTGGTAGCCGTGAAATCATGATGGGTGGCTCGGCGTAGACAAATCTGCCCAAACTTTACGTTTCAACGCCAACCTCAACCTCTCACGTGACCGCGTTAAGTGGCGCGTCCCAGAAACTTGGAACTTGCAGTATTTATTCTGTATTTCTTCCGACCAAATGCGCGTGCATGCGAGTATTTAATGTTTAGTAGTAGTACAAGCCTTTAAGGTAATAAGTTAGATGGTGTGCGTCTAAATGACACCATGCAGATAAGATGGGTGTGGAGATAGGTTTGAGACAAAAGGAGCGACAATAGGGAGAAACGATCCACGAGCAAGTAAAGAAGGATAGATAGATGTGAAATAGAAGAGAAGAAACGAAACAGACGAAACAAGGCAGAAGGCAGAGCTTACGCGTCGACATCCATCTTGCCCGGCGCCTTGTCCCCGCCCTGGCCAGCCCCGTCCTCCGCCTCGCCCTCAACATCCATCCCAACAATCTTCACCTCCCGCAACTCCGTCTCCTTCCCCTGCCCAATGACCCTCTCCTCCTCGTCCCCCTCGTCCGGCAGCCTACCAGCGACACTCCGCGGAGTCCCATACCTCGACCCATTCAGACTCATCGCACTGAGCCCCAGGCCCATCGTATGCAGACTGGGCAGCGTATGTGCGCCGCCTGCACCCCCGTTCTGCGAGTACGCATGTATCGGGACGTAGTTGCCCACGTCCGGGGTCGACGGCACGCTGCCGCCGGCATACGACGAGTACGACGACGACCCGGAGAACGGCGAGGGCATCCCATCGTGGTCGTCGAAGAGAGATCCGGAACTCGCCCCGCGCCGGTGCCGCATGCGCGCGAACTCGAGCTCGACTTCCGAGCCTTCCATTTCCAGGTCGCCGTCGGTACCGCTCTCGGCATCCGCCTGGCGCTCACCGCGCTGGAGGCCCACAGTCCGGAAACGGCCCACCCATCTGCAGAAAAGTCAGTATGAGAAGATATATTACAGCAGCGAAGAGGAAAACAACGTACGCATCGGCCCTGTCCAAGCTATCCTTCACTACGCCCGTCACGCCCCTCATCATGTCCAAGCTCTCTGTGGCCAGAGTCAGTATCCGCTGTGCGGCCAAGATCGCCGCACCAGCCGAGACTGGCTCTGCATTCTCATCCTGGTGTCGCGGATGTCTCGCCATAGGCGACGTCGCCCGCGATGACGGAGTGGAACCCGCACCAGGACCCCGCTCCCTTGCCCTGCGGGCACTCCTCCGCACGGCGCCACCCCCACCCGCTGCGGCCGCAGTCACACTCTCCCGGTCCCGTTCGCGCTCGCGGTCCCTTTCCCTTTCCCGATCCCCATCGTCGTCGCGCACGGACGACGCAGGTGGCCCTGGGGCCTTGTGCGCCCATCTCTGCGGCAGATTGAGGATAAAACCCCGCACACGTCCACGCGCAGGCTCAGGCAGCGCCCCGCCGGCGTACTTGCTGACGACATCGACCACCTGCTTGACCGTCTGTACGATATCCTGCCGCACGGCGTGTAATGTCCGGAGGTGGGCTTGTGATATTGGTGGAGGCGCAGCGCGTGTTTGCGAGGAAAGGGGCTGAAGACTTGCGGTAAAGTCGCGCAGGATCAGTATTTGGGCGTCGATATGAGCGGTGGCGTACTGAAATGTGCGGGCTCAGTGCGAGATCTGGGCGTGAAAGGCGGTTGTGACATACCTGCAGCCATTGTAGACAGTATTTTAACCGACGCATACTCTCCTCGCTAAGGGCTGCACTAAGACCGCCCGCTTCGGATAAGACTGCTTGCCATCGGCTCCGCTGGACCACTTGGCGCTCCTCAGTGTGCCCCGATGAAGACGACGACGATGATATTTCTGGCGGGGGTGGTGCAGGCCCGATGAACGGACTACTGATCTGCAAGAAACCTTTCCCTTTGCTTTTCCAGGTCTTCCCAAGTGCTAGGTCATCCCTCTTCGCGTCTTCAGGGGTATCATCTATCGCAGACCCGCTGGACCCTTCCGACTTGAGCTTGACCCTCGGCCGGCCAGAAATATGTGAATTGGATGGCGAAGTTTCGCTCGTACTTGTTGGCATTGGCGAGGTGGCGCCAGGAGTGGTGGGAGGTGATGTGGCGGTCGGATTTTCGCCCGAGGAAGGTCGGCGATACCTGTCGAACTGAAAAGGGTAGATTAGCACGGGTGTTCCAGGAGCGTCACTTGGCCATCTGATAATATTCCTGACAGGCGTTTTGGGGCCGAGACCATGGGCGGCCCTGCAGGACGCCGCCCGCCACAGTGAATTTCACAGGCCACTGTAATGATTGCGCAACCGTACTCGCGACGAAAAAAAAACATAGATAACGCAATTACTCACTCGATCAAGCTGTCTGCAAGCAAATTCATCAAGCTGATTGACATTGACGGGAAGTCGGTCAATAACTGGGCGGGAGATGGTTTTCACGCTCGACTCCATCATCTCAGCGCCATACTACAATCACATGTTAGCGCCTCTCTGAGACGAGACTCCAAAGTCAAACCTTGACAACTCGCGACGACGCTTTTCCTTGCTCATAGACGCGCAGAGCAGAGTTGACGAGCGGTAGATGGGACATTCGGGAGACAAAAGGAGAATTTGTGTCGGGAGCAGATGTACCGGCTGTGAGTGATCTATCTCAGCGCAAGCCCACCGATCAAGATAAAATGGGCGCTCACCGTCAGCTCTTTGCAGCTGGGCATTGTTTCTCATTTCGCCGAGGGCCTTGACGGCAATGCGCTCGCTCTCGTCGTGGTCGTGGAGGACGGGGCCAGCGTCGTCCATGATGGTTGTGAATGAAGGGGTATCGTGAATGGCATGTGTTTGATTGGGTCATTGGGGACATGTGAATTCTCGCTATTACACACCGCTAACAGAATTTCCTAAAGGGGAATTGTCGGCGCAACGAATCATAGCGCAGACATTTCGTTGGGGACATGATGCCATTGATGGACATCTTCCAAGCGGGGTTTATTTATAACTTACAACACTACCATCGCCCCCGCGGCCCAACGACAGCTACTTTTAAATTTAAAGACAAGCGAGCCTAAGCTCCAACTAATCATCGTCAAAACGTTAAAACGTCGGTGCAGCTTTCTCGTTTCTATAAATCAGCATGTTAAATAGTAACACTAGTACTACGCAACACCGATGCCCCAAAGATTCGAAATCATGAGCAAGTGCAAAGCATGATGTGCTAGATGAGATTTGGATAAGATCACAAGGTCTACTTTGGCGGTTGAGAGGTTCCAGGGCTTTCCAGGGAGACCGTGTGCGTGGTCAACAGTGTGTGAGTATTTTTTTGGCTGAAATAAAGACTTGAAGTGGATTGTGGCTTCGTGGTTTGAGCAAGCGTACGGGCAGGCAGGTGCAAGTGGAAACATTCCGAGCCTCCGCGGTACCGAAGGTCTGAGAAATCTCAGACCAGGTTCCGGGAATCAGAGCCCTCTGACATCCTGTCGTTATCAAGAGAGGGCCCGTCTGTACACCTAGTTTAACTGATCAATAGAAACATTTACTCACAAGTATTATTGAGTCGTGCCAGCGCCACTAACACGGCTTCAGTCTTCAGGAGATTTGACGTCCTGTCAAGTGACGTTTCAGCCTGTAAAGCTGTTGCAATCAAGTCTATTTTATCGATAGATCCATGACTACTTACATTTCGAGCCTGAGCCTGACAAATATTTCTGCCTCACTCACAATTACGTCCCCATTGCATCCGGCGACGGACAAGGAGCTGGAGATACTTGCTCTGGATGCTAGATACTGAGATTAGATACCAGAGATTTCATCTTCCATGTGTAGGGAGTGACATTGAGTCACATACTAGACATGGTGTAAGGACGTGTCACCGTTGCATAAGAGGTGAGAACGAATGCCCACCGTAAGTTAGCAGTCGTAAGTGACGAATTCCAGCATCAACGGACCGTTCCCGTCGTCCACAGCCCACTTTCTTGCATGTTTCGCTGCCTGTCGCGTCGCCATGATATCCATGGCATTAACCTATCATAATTTCGGCGTTCCCCTGATGCCAAAATCAAGAAAAACGGCAGTCCTAACTTGTATTCCAGGTATCGCGTCGCCGCGTGTGTAGCATTCTGGATTTGTTCTGGATTTGCGGAACTTCGCTCCGCCGAAGTACCCATACCATATTTATTGTTCTTGCATATGAGAACAACGGGCAGGTCCCATAGTTTTGCCTTCATCCTCTTTTAGTATGCGAAGCGATCATGACCTCAAGGATTTGTGCGTACCATGTTAAATGTCTCTACCACCTGTCCCTGATGGCTCGCGCCATTGCCGTAAAGCACAAACGTCGCACGTTGGTTTGCCGTATATTTCTGCGCCAATGCGATCCCTGCTCCAATAGGAACCTCTGATGAAGGTGGGCGTAAACATGCGCATGGAGCCGCCTTGTCCATGCGAGATCCCGTTCCGTCGCCCAAGAAGCTCGCGGAGGAAGCCCAGAACACTCCCGCCCCGTAAGATAGGAAGAGAATGGCGTCGATACTAGTAACCATCTGGTCGTCGCGATCTATTCCATGCTCCAACCCGACAGACACGGCTTCCTAGGCGTAATGCGCTGAGCTGAATCAATGCGAAGGCGGGGCGGAAGGGACACTTGTCCTATCGAGAGATGTCAAAAACCTGTGATTGGACTTGTACAGGGCATCCGCAGCCGTCTCCATACGCCGGATGATCTGCATCTGCTTGTACATAAGAAGCATCTCGTCTTTGGTAACAAGGGCATCGAGGTCAGGGATGTTGCATTTGTAGCTCTGGAAGGAGTCGTCGTGAAGTCTGACCGCGGAAGCTTCAGAGTGGTGGGCTTTGTCTTGCAACTTGGTATTGGCTGCAGATAATTGAATTGATCGAGCCCTACGAGGCTACATGGTGCCCGGTCAAAACAAGGTGCCCTAAGGGTGGCAGAAAGCTTACAATGGTTCGAAGAACATCCAGGAAAAATATGGTGGGAGGAGAGAAGCACGCGGACTGATGACATCGTTCTAACACTCAGGCAAAATCATCCGCTTCCGCTGAGTAGGAAAG
>JABCKJ010000044.1:10658-93057 GCA_018850815.1 Asterophora lycoperdoides
GTTTTGCCTTCATCCTCTTTTAGTATGCGAAGCGATCATGACCTCAAGGATTTGTGCGTACCATGTTAAATGTCTCTGCCACCTGTCCCTGATGGCTCGCGCCATTGCCGTAAAACACAAACGTCGTACGTTGGTTTGCCGTATATTTCTGCGCCAATGCGATCCCTGCTCCAATAGGAACCTCCGATGAAGGTGGGCGTAAACATGCGCATGGAGCCGCCTTGTCCATGCGAGATCCCGTTCCGTCGACCAAGAAGCTCGCGGAGGAAGCCCAGAACACTCCCGCCCCTTAAGATAGGAAGAGAATGGCGTCGATAACCAGTAACGATCCGGTCGTCGCGATCTATTCCACGCTCCAACCCGACAGACACGGCTTCCTAGGCATAATGCGCTGAGCTGAATCAATGCGAAGGCGGGGCGAAAGGGTTACTTGTCCTATCGAGAGATGACAAAAACCTGTGATGAATTTGGACTTGTACAGGGCATGGATGATCTGCATCTGCTTGTACATAAGAAGCATCTCGTCTTTGGTAACAAGGGCATCGAGGCGACGAGGTCAGGAGATGTCGCATTTGTAGCTCTGGAAGGAGCCGTCGTGAAGCCTGACCGCGAAAGCTTCAGAATGGTGGCCTTTGTCTTGCAACTTGGTATTGGCTGCAGATAACTGAATTGATTGTGCCCTACGAGGCTACATGGTGCTCGGTCAAAACAAGGTGCTCTAAGGGTGGCAGAAAGCTTACAATGGTTCGAAGAACATCCAGGAAAAATATGGGTGGAGGAGAGAAGCACGCGGACTGATGACATCGTTCTAACACTCAGGCAAAATCATCCGCTTCCGCTGAGTAGGAAAGCTAAACTCCAGTTGTGCAAAGATAATACATGATCCTAGAGAATTATACAAACGGGTAAACTTTAACTGATTAGCACAAATGACCCATCCAAACGACGGGATCCACTCACCACACTATAACGTTATCAAACGAATAAACGCTACAATCCTTCATTCTCCGGCCCAGCCTTACTCTATGGTTGATCCGTGCTCCCCAAATCTCTGTTTAAAATCTCTTCCGCTTCCACACAGTCGCTGGCCTCTCGAAACACGCGCAGAGGCACATGTCCCGGCATCTGCGTCCGTGCAATATACACCCGATTCTGGAGTGCCTGTCTTCTTCTCTCCGCCTCGGGCAATTTTGAGCTCAGCGACACCGACGACACCGAAGACTTCGAAATGACGGAAGCGTCCGAATCATTGCGCGGGGTTGCGGAAGACGGTGTCGGCGGCAGGCTCAACGCATCGTAGTTACCGTTGATAGGCTCCGGTTCTACCGACAGCGGCGACGGCGTGAAATAGTCATATCCCTGGGTCTGCCCGCCGCGGGACGACAGAGCCGTCGGGTTTCCCACAGGGGAACCCTTGGCCAGGAGATCCGACAGCGTTCGTCGTTGTCGAGGTGTGTCATTCGTGCTGTTGCCTGTAAGCCCAAAATTGCCGTACCCAAGAGCTTGCCAGCCAGTAGGATCGTCGATGGGTTCACCAGTATCAACGTCCCGCACGAAGACGGCGAGAATCTGGATGGGCCGCTCTCGTGCGAGACTGCAGGAACCGTCAGTATCTGGCGGAATGCAGAACAATAGAGTACACAGACTCGGCGTAGAGTTCCAGATCTTGTTCACCCGTATCGCCAATGAGGAAAAAACGCGACTCAGGGAAGGCATCGAGAACTTCGAGAACACCCGCGCGTTTGCGCGCCGATGGGGCTGAAAGGAGACCATTGAAAATAGATCGACCGGCGTACGATTTTAGCTTGATGGATCCTGGGGAAAAATGAGAGGCCGATTTTCGTCTGGATAACATTCCTACTTACCTAGAGGAAGTTGTGAAACCTGGAAAAAATCGCTAAGAACCGGGAGGAGTGCGAAAGGGCCATTGGACTTGAAGGACCATATCAGCTTTCTCGTCGTGGCATGAAGATGAGACTTACGACATAATGGAATCTGACACCACGGCTCCACATACCAGAATACCATTCACTCATGCCAGGAATGATGTTGTCTTCCAGATCCTTCACGAAGACGTTTTGGAATACTGTGCGCGCACCTCCGACGACATTTGAGAATTTCACGGTGTCGTCGATGTCGGATATCACGCGTATTGGAGAATGTGTGATAGGAATGTGAATCGCTGTCGGAGTTGAGACAGGATGGGGGAACGAGGGATGTTCCTGATCAGTAGGGGTGGGAGTGGGGGATAGCAGTTGCGCAGCTACAAGGAGATCGTGCTCCTGCAGCCGGTCACCAAATGCGATGTGCAGCGCACCAGGGTGCTGGCACAGGTCCTCCCATTTGACCACAAAATGCGCCTGGAAACTGCCGTCAGCAGCTGTGACAATGTCCTGAGCCGCTACGGGCCCATATTCCGCCTCGTTTATGCTGTTGTGTGGCGATGCGTAGAGGTTAAGGCGAATCGTTCGGAAAGAGAGGACGGAGGACCAAAATGGCTGCAGTCGTGATTCAAGGTTGGCGTGAAGTTTGCGGAGGGCTTCGGCAGAAAGAGCGGTTACAGGGTTTCTGGCAATCGGTTCAGCGACTGTGTCGTCAAGAGAGGAGTCCGAATCGACAGAGGAGGACCGTGAAGAGACAGAGGATCCGCTGGTCGCGCGCTGGAATTGACGCTCGAGCACGTCTATTTCATAGTCCTCCGTGATTTCGGTTGGGCGGGGAGGGAGCTGCTTCTGAGCGAGCAACTCCTCAGTCGACGGGGTCAGATGCATTAGTGGCTCTTCCGGTTCCAATGCATCAGCCGTAATCTTCGGTAGCGCTGCAAAGCCTGTGGTCCATGTGAGTACCATATTGGCTCCAGAATCTGAATTATACCTTTCGCCAGTCGTATAAACGCCCGCTGTGAGCGACTTGCAGTCTCCGCCGAACGCTGGCTAATGGCGAACCCCGACACAAACACTTCGACCTCGAACGATTCTAAAATGTACCATATGAGCTAATAAGTTTTACTGAAGATTGTCAGGACGCACCATCCAGGCTCCCAATTTTTCGATATCGCCGTACTGCCCAACCAGGAAACAGGTTCAGCGTCTCCGTGCCCCCAGGCCCATCACTGTTCCCCCTTGCCAGCTTAATCTTCTCGCCAGCCCACTCTCTCCAAGTCCGTGGTTGATCTTCTTGGGCGCGTGGCGTCGTACTTCTGGGGCCTCTAAAACCGGTCTTGAATTGAGGTCGGTGTAGATAGTCTTTGAACGACGAAATCCGCGACGAGGCGGAGGCAAGGGATCTCCAAGACGATGGCATATTTTCAGACATTATGGGGGTCCAGAAGAAAGGCAGAAGAACGGAGTATCATCAGAATTTGGCGCTGGACATCGTTGTACACGTCCAAGCCGACCGTAGCCACTTGGCATCTCAGCACGTGAGACTTGAGTCTTGGTAACTTGGTACTTATCGTTGGCGCGTCATCATAGTTACCGTCGCCTAAATGTAGAGAGGCTATATAGTCCAAGTATATGGTAAGTGGGCACTTGCTGTTAGAAGTACATTTGCGAAACTCTCAAGTAAATTCAAACTCGATGTATGGCGCACCGTCGGCGCACCCTTACCTGCTACCCCTACGCCTGACTAAAGCCAATCGTTGGCAGTTACGTATATTTTTAGATTGTCCAACCGGTGGGGAAAATCTAATCTAATCAGATTCACGAGTTCCATCGATTTCGTTTTTTTTCCTGAATGGCTTCTCCTCAGCATTTCTTTGATCACTCACTCCCTGGAAACTATGGCTCAGCCTATCGGTAAGACTATGGATCCGAGTGAAGGTTGTGATGTCATAATCGTTGATTCCAGCCCTTTTGTCGGTCTATGACAAGACGGACCTGCTCGATCTCGCGAAAGGGCTCCAAAGCGCAGGTGTTCGCCTGCTTGGGTCAGGAGGAACGGCCAAAAAAATCAGAGATGCCGGTATTCCTATCGAGTGCGTATACAGGATTGTGCGGAATAAGTTTATCTGATCATCGAGGGGTGTAGAGATGTTTCAGATATCACGAAGGCACCTGAAATGCTGGGAGGCAGGGTTAAGACGTTGCACCCTGCGGTTCACGGAGGTATGACTGCAATGTGGTTTTATCCACGTGTCTAACCCCAGATGTTCAGGTATTTTGGCGCGCTCAATTCCTTCTGATGAACAGGATCTGAAAAACCAGAGCATTTCGCCGATTTCGATTGTCGTGTGTAACCTCTATCCCTTCGAGGCCACCATCTCCCAGCCCAATTGCACTCTCGCCAATGCTGTTGAAGAGGTTGATATTGGCGGTGTCACGCTCCTCCGTGCCGCCGCGAAGAATCACGAGCGTGTCTCCATTCTATCCGACCCGGCAGACTATGCGGAGTTCCTCAAAGCGTTCGCGGAAGGAAATGGGGACGTCGGTCAGAGTGTCCGAAACAAACTGGCGTTGAAGGCCTTCGAGTTGACCGCCAAGTACGACGAGGCGATCAGTGGTTACTTCCGCGAGCAATACGCTTCGGCCGAACTGCCCGCGGAGAAACTCGCCGGATCGGTACAACGACTGGCCCTCCGTTATGGTGCCAACCCCCACCAAAAGCCGGCCCAGGCCTACGTGACCGAAGGCGAACTTCCTTTCAAAGGTAAGATAAGTCGTTGACCCCGTCCCATCGCCATCTGACGGAGCTCGATAGTCCTTTCTGGTTCTCCGGGATATATCAACCTTTTGGACGCCTTGAACTCCTACGCCTTGGTCAAGGAGCTTCAGGAGACTCTCAATCTACCTGCCGCCGCCTCTTTCAAGCACGTTTCTCCCGCAGGGGCAGCCGTGGGCGTTGAACTTGACGAGACTGAGAAGAAAGTTTACGGTGTTGATGACCTGAAGGAGCCTCTTACGCCACTCGCGTCAGCTTATGCGAGGGCTCGTGGTGCGTGCCAACAACTTAGTGTGATGACTTCTGCTCACTGTCCAATTTCAGGCGCTGACAGGATGTCATCGTTTGGAGATTTCATCGCTATTTCGGCACCCTGTGATCTGGCTACTGCTCGTATTATCTCTCGTGAAGTTTCCGACGGCATCATCGCTCCAGGTTACTCTCCAGAGGCCCTCGATGTTCTTGCAAAGAAGAAGGGCGGTAAATACTGTGTTCTCCAGGTACACCATTCCTTGTTCACGCATCAATACCATGTCTCATCGCCGACCACAGATTGATCCGTCGTACACTCCTCCCGCGATCGAGACTAAGCAGGTGTATGGCATTTACCTCCAACAGAGGCGCAACGATGCCGCCATCGATGCCAAGCTGTTCGAAAACATCGTCACCAATAACAAGGAGGTAAGCGCATTACGTCTATTACTACCAGACTAGTGCGCTGACC
The DNA here is from genome assembly GCA_018850815.1 of Asterophora lycoperdoides. Lineage (NCBI taxonomy): Eukaryota > Fungi > Basidiomycota > Agaricomycetes > Agaricales > Lyophyllaceae > Asterophora > Asterophora lycoperdoides. The sequence continues at coordinate 16,042 of JABCKJ010000044.1, forward strand.
ACGCAACAGCTTCCCAGTGCCGCCGTGACCGACCTTATCGTCGCCACTCTTGCCTTGAAATATACACAATCGAACAGCGTGGCATATGCCTTCCATGGATCCATCATTGGCATCGGTGCCGGCCAACAGTCACGAATTCATTGCACGCGACTTGCCGGTGGAAAGGCAGACCTCTGGTGGCTCCGTCATCACCCCCGCGTTCTCGCTCTGCCCTTCAAGAAGGGTGTCAAGCGTGCGGAAAAGGCCAATGCCATTGACCTGTACGTTTCCGGGGAGCAGCTCGAGGGCGGCGAAAAAGCGCAATGGGAGGGGCTGTTCGAAGGCACTGTCGAGCCGTTGACCGATCCTGAGAAGAAGGAATGGGCTAGCAAGCTCGATGGCGTCGCATGCTCGAGTGATGCATTCTTCCCTTTCCCCGATAACGTTCACAGGGCACGGAAGAGTGGCGTCAAGTACCTGGCGGCACCCAGCGGCAGCGTCATGGATGAGGAATGCATCAAGGCAGCGGATGAACATGGAATTGTTTTCGCTCACACGTCGCTGCGGCTCTTCCATCATTAATGTAGAAAATAGGCTATATGAGGTTGCACAGAATCATTATTTGTATGTACATGTATTAGAATGAAATTTAAAGCTAGCTCTCTTTTCTTGACCGTTGCCTCTCTTCAGCGAGATCTGTACCCCATTCTTGAACTTCAGGGTGTCGTATTTTGGGCAAACTACTATCAAAAAAGGGCTGGAGAGTCGTTGCTCCATGATTCTTCTCGTACTCTACAGCTGCGGGTCGGTTAGTGAGGCAATCTTTTTGGTTGGAGGACTGACACTCACCTTGAGAAGCCATTTCGAACCGATCAAGGTCTGTATAAGGTTTTAATGAGTGGACCTTCAGCTGTGAGGAAGTACACGCACCCTTGACGAACTTTGCCTCTGGAGTCTGTCCCTCTTCGTACTCCTGTAGGACGGTGTAGGAATGGTCAATCCAATCATGTCACATATACGTTCACGCGGTCGCACCTCCCAAAGCGATAGAATTCTGAGGGCAGCCGGGGTACCGTGGAGCATATCGTGGACGAAATTATGCATCGCCGCCTACTCATGATTATATTTGAATAGAGTTCAAGGTAAAACGCGATAAACTCACAGATTCACGTCGAGTCTTCTCCTCTTTGGGAATATTTTCGCTTGGTGCGATATCTCCGACTGCGATACTTCTGTAAAATGCGCTCTCAACCGGCGAATGCGCAACTCACCGTGCGCTTCAGCAAGATCGTGGACCAGACACATCATGACGCATCTGCAGCAGATGTAAGAGTTCGTGAGGATGAAAACAGTATGGAGCATACTTTGAAATATCAAGTGTCGCATCAGAAGAGAGCATCGCGAGGACTGCCATTCGATACATATGATCTGATATGCTGTTTCGATGAACAGGGCCGAAGTAAAATGAGGATCAGCTCTGTCAAACGCATACAAAAGAATCCACCTTTCAGGACCAGGTATCTGTAGTCAAGTTTCGCGGTCAGGTATGTAAATTCAAAGAAATGGGTCTACTCCGAACTTTGTGATTGACCCAGCCTGTCCTCTTCTGCGTCTTAGAAGAGACATCAGTTAAAAGCCTTGCTGAGGGAGTGGTCGAGCGAAGGATGGGACATACCTTCAGCTTCTCAAGGACATGTATAAACGCGAGTCGATCTAGGCCTAAATCTCCCGTCGCTTTGTATAGGGATAAGAAAGGCCTAGAAGACGTTGAAGGTGAAGATGCATGCAGCTCTTTGGGGTCTTGCATCTTGCAAACAAGGCTTCTTCCCACTGACACTGAGCGAATGTGACTTGGAAAAAATCAAACTCGGAGCTCACAGTGACCACCAGCTGACCATGTGAGAACACTCTACCAGGAAATACCTCCGCTGCGGCCTTCTTCAAGTTTGATCCGTCGTCATCGATTCTCAATCATCCGAGTCCGACTCAACAGGCCAGCTCAAGGTCGAAGCAACGCAGAAGCAGAAGCTACCTCGACGGGCACCAGCCAGGGAAAAAAAATCCGACGACGTTCAAGGACACATTCAGGGAGCTCGGGGCAGAAGCTGCAAACGGAGCAGCGGATGATACTCAAAAAGACACGTCGCAATGTTTGAGACAGAAATGGAGATGGAAACAGAGATTCATCTTCCGAAGTGAACAGGCTTAACTGAGGGAGACGAATCAAGTGGTGGATGCAGGGTAAAGAGTTGAACTGATCCATACTACCGGACATCCTACGCGACATAAATCTACACGACCAAGACAAAAAATATGTGTCCCAAGTACCCGAAAGATTTAGAGTAAAGAACGCAAAGATACAGGAATCCAAGGGAAATGTGGGTATAGTGGGCGCAATCCAAAAGTCTGACACGAACTTTAAGGATCTAGGCAGCACCCATAAGGTGCAAGCGGACATGTTGCCCGAGGTTGTCTCTCCTGCTGAAGGATTTTCCGCATCCGGGGTATGGGCATGGGTGGGCTAGGGAAGGGAGAAAAGCCTCAGCTCCATAGCAAAGGTTGATCGAAAAGCGAAACGTACGTTTTTCGTTTGTGTGGATACTCCTGACGTGCCTCTTGAGGTGCTCCCCTCTGATGAAACATTTTCCGCAACCTGTAACTGTGCAAACGAAGGCCCTACCCCCCGCGTTTCGGCCTTTCGCCATAGCTCTCCCTCGTCCCTGTCGGCTTGGCGCACCTCTCATGCCACTCTTGTCGTCATCGCCGTCGTGCAGTGGCAATCCTCTTGCAGCCCTGGTATCGATGTAAGGAACCTTTCTCCCCCGGCTATTCTTCGTCAGATGTGGGACGGGAATGGGATGAGCCATAGGGCGGGTTTTCTTCGGCATCGTAGAGTTGGCATCGCCCCAATCGTCATCCGGGTCCATGCTTGAGCTGCTACGATCGTATGTAGAGCTGCTGGTCATCTGAGCCAGCGCGTCAGCCGCCCCTATCTGGAGGAAATTCTTTCCCTTTGCCGACTTGGAGACCTTCCTGGTCGTACGGAATGCCGGAGAGAGACCCCCGTCAGAGTACTCGCTAGCGGAGACGTCGGGAGAAGACGACCTGGAAGGGGCGTAGACGTCGCTGTCGTCGGCGGCATCACTGTCCTCCTCGTCCTTGACAGCTGCCATGGCGTTCGATGCCTTCGTTGCCGTGCGCCTGGGACGTTTGATAACAGGAGCACCCTCTTCACCATCAGACGAGGACGACGTGAATGACGGTGTCCGGCGCCTGTTGCGAGTAGTTCCTCTTGTCATGATGCGTCCACCTCTACCGCGCGCTCCAGTGTCGCCGCCGCGCCCTTGGCTTTCAATGCCCCTTGAGCGCTTTCGGGGGATGAAATCCTCCAAGGAAGAGATCACCCTGAGATTGGACCCGAGGTGCGCCTGTGGATCCGGCACATAGGGTGCAGTGAGATCGGAGAGGGAAACACAACGATGATGGTGTGACGATAGGGGAGACGAAGCTGATGACAGCGGAGAATGGGGCTGGTGGCGCAATGGAACAGCATAGCCTTCTTGCGAAGGTGTGTGATGGAAAGTGGCGGGATTGACAGTGATGTTGTGGCCATCCGAGGGGTGCGTGAAGAGGGTGTCCGTGAATTGATCCTTGTCGATAAGCCCATACATCGCATCGTCCGATAGTTGTAAAGGGTGAAGGAGGGCCACCTCGCCTCGGGGGCTGTACGCCGGGAAGGCCTGCCAGTCTGGACCAAGGCTGGTCTCTTCACGCGATGACAACGATTCTGTAGAGAAGGTATTCGAAGAGCCGCGGCTTCCAGAGTCGGAGGGAGTGGTGGTGGAATGATCAGATAGGGCGAGCTCCAATTCGTGCTCCTCGAGAACCACAGGATGATTGTCGACGAGGAACTTCTGAGCATCCTCCTCAGACCATGCAGCAAGGGAGGGGGGTTGGTATATCATAAGGGGGTCTTCACCGAAAGACTCGTGGTCAGCCGCCTGCCAGTGCAGTCCACGGGCCGACATGTTCGTGTGCACATTGCCGAAATAATGAGCGAGCGCAGCATCGTCTCTTTGTCGTGGGGTCATGTCCATAGCGAGATCGTTACGAGAGAAAAACAAATTGGATGAGAGAGAGATGAGTAAAGGTTATAAATGGAGGGAGGAAAGAGACGATGGCCTGTGCTGTGCGAATTGTTTCAATAAATTTTAGGGGCTGACAGAAATATTTTACCATGGAACCTTCAAAATGGACGATCATGCGATATCACACGGTTTCTTCGTGGAGCGTTAGAGACAGAAGTGGGCTGCGGCTTGATCATGTTAAAAGAAAGCACTCTCGATCTGGGACGGCCGCGCTAAGGCGGCGATGACCTGGCCAGAAGATTCTAAAAGCTTTGAGGCGATGCGACAACATATTCGTTCGACTCACCTTGAGCGTAGATTTGAGGTGAGAAAGCAGAGGCGCAAGAGGGAACGCGCTACGCGAACGGTGGTTAAATCCCAAGACGTCGGACGACCAGAAGAAGAGTGGCCACATTTAAGAGTAAGCCTCTCGGGATCGTTTCATGCCCCATGAGTATATGAGTATAGGGGCCCTCTTCAACGAACGGCGTGACGCTCTACTTACAAGAAGGCCAATAGAAATCGAAGCATAAAAAGTCAAACGGAAAAGGTTTCTTGGATGTCGTGAGTGGTTACGGCTTTGCAAAAAAAATGACACGGACGCGAAACAAGGGGCTAGTCGCAACATTGGACATCTGTGTCACGTAGAATATCATCGGATGTTGCATGAAATCGGTAGGATACACACGGTCAAAGTCTCTCATAAAAAAACTAGACATTTGACCCGAGCATTCCATAGGAAATTGCGCCGTGAAAAACAAGGTAACAAATAAATCGACGTCTGGCGCTGAAAAGAAACACATCAGACTTTACCATGCGAACGAAGGATTGGAGAATGAATGTTGTGTTGAAGCATACGTTCTGAAATACGAGTAATTATATGATTGAACCTGGAGGAAAGTCGACCGTTCAAAGTAGATACATGTGGGGAGAAGAAAGGCTCACTTCGCTTCGCCTCGTTCATTTGTTCTGCATATGCCCACAATGAGGTAGAGCTCCCAGTCAGGGAGCGTTCCCAGTTCTCCAACACGTCTGAATTTTCAGACAATACAGCCAGCTTGCCGACGCCGCCATCCAAGCAAGCGAGGGCATCGGAAGCAGCAGGGATATCACTCGCATCGCTGACCAGGCACAGAAGCATGCGCAGGTGCTCGCAGGTTTCGAGGATAATACGGAGTTGCTTGATCACCAACTCATGGAATTGGTCTAAATCGAGCGCAAGGTGGGTTAACATTGGGAGAAGGTGGAAGAGCGATCCAGATATCCTTGGCCAGTCGACGATTTCGAGGTGCGTTACTTGTTCAAAGAATGGGTGAGTGAAGTCCGGGGGGTGTGTCCTACCAAACAACCCTCCTGTGTTGATGGAGAGGCGGTGGGGTCGTAAAGAGGCAATAGAGGGGAAAGGAGGTAGACTAGAGCGGTGGATCCAAAAGGCAAGATTGACGACACCCTGACATACAGTCAAGACACGAAGCGCGGCGTCTGGCTGTATGTCGCCAGGGATACAGAGTGATTTCACGTTGGCGGTGAAGAACGATGGAGGTCGAGAATCGACGGTGTATAAGAACCTCTCGGACACCTGGCTTGGTGATAGAGTGACCGCCTCGTAGATATAGCTTTCCATCCTTGAAAATATTTATTCATGGAAGTCGTCGGAACAGACTGCACATACACACCATGATTGAACACGTCGGGATACCAGTGCTATGACAACAGCACATCCAGTGTATGATCTAGCTGCGAGCTCAAATATGGCTCGCTCAAGTTCAGGAGGCAAAACTGGATCAACCGAACCGTCGCGGTTGGAGTGCATTGAGTGATTGAATCTTTGGGAGATCTCAAATGAGAAAGTCTTCTGTAAAGGCTTTATAGGCGCTGGTATAGACTGGGGTCCAGGAAGACCTGCCGGACGAGAGCTTGCGCCACGATGTGTTGGCACTTGGCGGCAGCGGTGGTCATCGGACAAGAAGTGCAGTATTACGTAATTGCCAACTTGCACTACGTATGTTGTCCTTGCCATTACATACACATTGAATGTTCATTGAATGTCTCTTTCTGTCCTTTACCGTCATGGAAGACAGCAGAAATTTCTAACAGCGATACCCAGAAATTATTCGACTGCTAAGATCTTCGGAAACTCTGGTGCCGCACAGTTTATTGCAGCTGCTGGCTCGGTTACCTCGATCCCGCCTCTTCATGGATTGCCAGAGGTACGTTCTTCTACACAGCAATTGAAACTAATTCTTACCTCTGCCATCAGGTAATTGTCGCAGGTGCTGGTCCATGGGATTCCTTTCTGTAAGCAGGATGTTTATCCATTTTTCGAAAGGCCGTGCCAACTCGGGGAAATCGACACTGTTCAACGCAGTCTTGGGCAGAAAGGACCTTTTACACACAAGTAAAAAGGCGGTGAGTTCCATGAGCTACACATATTCCTAGTGGTGCACTCATAAATGCCAGGGCCGAACGCGTCAACTCAACTTTTTCCGCGTAGGCGCGGAACCGGGGAAACTCATTCTGGTTGACGCACCGGGATATGGCGCCAGAGGCCGGCCAGAATGGGGAGCCATGTTCGACAAGTATCTTGAGACCCGGAAAGCGTGCGTGCCATGCACCTGATCACCTGCCCCAACTCATGGCTTGCAGACTCCGCAGGGTCTATATCCTTTTCAACGCGAAACATCCTCTGAACGCATCTGACACCCAGATGCTGGAGCACATCTCATCAAAGCTCATATCCGAGCGAGGAACGCAGCCGTTCACCCTTCAGGCCGTTATCACGAAAGCGGACTCCATTCCTGGAGACAAGATTTCAGAGACCATCGCGAAACTCCGTAAAGACATATGGGAAGCGGCTCCGCTCTGCCTACCCCCGATCATCACCAGCGCGACGATGAGCCCCCCGTTTGGTATCGATGAGGTGCGGCAAAACATCGCGGACGCATGTGGGCTCCTGCCGTAACGGTGAACTTATGCCGAAGAGCTCCGAAGAGGATATAGCTCCAACTGCGATTGATTTCCTGACACGACATCGCCAAGGGTTGCGAACGAGGGCAACGGTCAAGTTACTCCGCGCATCCGCACGTTTTTTTGTTGTTCAGCGAAGGATGCCCATCATCACCAGGGGTGACAATGACTATGACGAATCAACATGACATTGTGCTCAATGGCCATCGATCACTATCTAGCTGGGTTTAATTAAGATCGATGAGGTCAATGCAGCCGTGAGCTCGTATAGGCCACATGATACAAGTTTGTCGGGACGAACAAGCCATGTGAAGGACCAAGTCCAACCAACATCGCATCCAATGATGAAAACTGAGGTCGCCGTTGAGTACCGAGTTGGTGCCATGGGATCCCACAGGACCCTGCTCAGGTATCTGCACTCCTTTCATAAGAGTAGCCGGTATTCATTGGTCTTGCCGTGAAGGTGAAGGTTAGCATTTAGCTTGGATTGGTGTCAATATTCAAGTGGGAGAACGTGTCGGAGTTTTGAACGTAAGAAGGTCGAGATGTCATGTTTGGACAGGGGATGTATCAAAGGGCACTAGATTATGTCGATGATAGACGGCCACATGCTAAGGTGCGCGGGTGAGACCATGTCACAATAGACGGGACACGACTTGCTCACCTGAGGAGACCAGTGAGGACCTGCATGACAGCTAGTAAAAATGGGATCCATCTGGTAATTGTCAAGGTACATCGGGCACAGAGATAGAACTAAGCCTACGATGACATATTGAAATTCGCTGCCTTGTACAGCCCGAACGCGGAAAACCCTAGGACTGCAGAGCCGACAACAGCCCCAGCGACACCCAAGGTTAAGAAGGCGAATAGGACAAGGAGCGCAAACGCAAGCCTCGATCGACGTTCGTTTTCCTTCGGAAGTTTGGAAGGGCGACGATACATATCCAATGGAGGCAATGCGTGTAGTCCGTAAGATTCGGCATGGTCCCGAGAAGGAGATGGCGGGAAATTCAAATTCCAGAAGGCGTAGATTCCACATGCAATGAAGATGGGAGTGTAGAGGGTGAGTGTCCAAAACAGGGTGAATCGAAATACATCTAGTTACACGCGTCAGAGGCCCCCAAGATCTGAAAATTCTGCTGCTAAAACGTGCCTCTGGCGTGATAAAGATACGCTCCTCCGGCTTGAGTTGCATTTCGATGCTCTAGGTGCAGAATCTCCAGGCCAGGGTTGTAAAGGGATGGCCAATGCGGTGCGTGTGCAGTTGACATTTGACGAGATTTAGAGCATTAATTCGTTCAAGGAGAGTTCAAACATTTCGCTGAGTTGTAGAAAGGAGGTAGGCAATAGCAATAGGCAAAAGCAAGTTGTTCGAGTCGGAGTGGCGAATGTCTTACCTAAGCAGAATCTTGCCACGCGCCCGGCCAAGAGTTCGTCTCCAATTCGCCTCCCGTTGCTTGCTCCTTGCTTGACTCCGATCCATCGTAGAAAATTCGTATCTCGCAATCATCCAGAAATCCATTCACTTTACTCTTTAGATACACCAGGCTACTTACTCAGATGTTAGAATCACATGCAGTATATCAGTCGGCTCCTTCACCCAACTTTATTCTCTCACCAGCGCCACTGCCAGTAGAAACTGCGTAGATACTGCGAAAGAAGATGTGCGACGTCCACCACCTCCACATATTACTCCCTCAAAATGCCAACCTTCCTCAGGAATTTTAGCTTGCAGAACGACGTATTAAATCGGCTCGGTTCCGGCACACATCTCGACCAGGATGATCTCTGCCAGATGTTCCAAGAGGATGAAAAGCCTCTTGGTGGGTCGCCTGCCAACTTTGGCTTGTCTATATGAGCCTATGATCCAGGATGAGAATTTCAATGTTCTTCAACTCCACAGGGGCCTTGGAATCGGCCAGCGCGGTGGTGCTCTCTTTAGCACAATATTTCTCTGAGTGTCGAGATCAGATTGCCTTCAACCTACAATGCAGTATGACTATCATTCTTGCACCCCTCTTCCATTCGATCCTGCCTGTCACCTTGAATGTCCAGATATCAGCGTCCCGGCGCCACATTCAGCCACCAAGAACCTCGTCGATCAAAAATTTCGACCTATCAAAATCGAGACCAGTAGTGCTACTTGTTCGTTTCCTCTAAAATTGACAGCCTCGCCACCGTCTGTCTAAAATTCCAATGACATCACTAGAGACGCTTCTCAAATGTCGAGTTGTGTACTACTCAGGTCCGGCATCAACTGTTAGATGACTTGAGAATGTCAAGAAAATATGAATGTTGACTTTCCGAGATACCCGACATTTCTCAGGCGACGCAAATCATATGCAAGTAACTCCAGTATGCCCAGGGTGCTTCTGCCAGTGCCAGTACCTCATAAATCATCCACGGCACACATGACAGGAGCTTACTTTGCTTGAACCTTGCGAGATACCTTCATGGCATGTCAGACAAAAGGTATTCAGCTTTAAGTCATTAATCAGAACTAACGGTACCCAACAGTAACCGAAGAGGAGATGAGGTTGATTTTTCCTCCAGAATCCAGATGCGTGTCCTTCAGAATGACACAGACTAATTGACGAATACAAAAATTGTATTGATCTAGGTAAGCTGGTGCTGAGATGTTCTACATACAGATATCGCGGTAAGTAATAGGTAGTAGTAATGGGATCGAGTCAGGATATAATTACTGTCCATCAACGTCAGCGAATATGTTGGCGTACACCTACACGACGTCTGCAACGAGAGGAACACATATGGGTGAATAAATACAAGCTACAGTCCGCCACACCCGAACGAACGTCGGAGGCGCAGCAATAAGATATAAAATAATATGAAGGTATCGGGTTTCGGCATATAAGGCCAACCGAAAATACATACACAATATATACGGATAAAGGACCGGAGAATCGACAAGTTGGGTTCGGGTGAGAGTGGGGGCGGTGGTCAAGCCACGTCACAAATTATTCTGAAACGGATATGAGCATCGGGTACGAGAGGGGCGGAAAGGATCACTCACTACCAATTATATTGAAAATTCAAATAAAGAGAGTGTGGGTTCACCCAATTGCGGTTTGCATCAACAGTGTAGGATGGGTCGGCGTCGCCCACACCGAGGAAATCATAGGCCGGCTCCTGCGTCGGCACGGGAACTGCCATCATGCCGCCACAGCTGTCGTAACAGAGGTCAGGCTGACCAGGGACGCTGAGCAAGGTGTTGACGGTGTCCTGGAGGAGCAAAGGCCGCGGTGCATAGACAGGGACGTTCGGGCCCATATGAGGATCGGCAGACTGGAAGGTGTACTCGACAGGGTTGAAGGCGGGCGGCTTGACCACAGTTGGGTCAGAGGGGGGGAGTTGCGACACGACGTCAATGTCGACGATGGGCGTGGAAATGTCGGACACTGTACCGGGGAGGATCCCAGCCGATTCCATGGGCGACATCAAGTTGCAAGTGCGGAAGAACATATCAGGAAATTCGGCCGCGAAAGGAGATGAGGCAGGGGTCGTCGCCGCCGAAGAAAGCGAGGGAGTTGGAGACTCGGACCTCCTCAGAACCAGAGATTGAGTTTGAATATCCGGAGGGAACTCGCGTCGCGAGAGGAGCGCCAATACTGGTACTACATGAGCGCCCGATCTCGAAGGCGTAAGCGATGAAAAGACTGATACCTTTCGGTTCTTGGCACGTATCCCGGAGCTGTTGAAGGCGACTGCCGACTTGCTTGGGAGTCCTTGTCTTGCCGGTGACCTTGTATATATGGTCTGATATGAAGCGGTTGCGCTTGGGAAAGCGACGCAAGAGGCGGGGATCCCCCGACGAGGAGGGGCGATATTTTTCGAGGGCTGTGGCGCCCGGTTAGCTACGAGAGACGCCATACGAGAGAAGGGGATTTACCATCGAAGAGAGCCGCCTCGATGTGGGCCGGCCAGACAGCCTCGTTCTTGCCCTTGCTCGTCTTCCATGTTTTCCGACCGGTTACAAGGGTGTGCGCCATGCCGGCCACCTGGTCGGTGGGAGCCTCGTAGCCCAAGTCGCCAATGAACGAAGTCGAGAGGTATATCTCAAGTTTGGGTGGGGCGCGCATAGCTGGGGAAGTGTAGATGCTGGCGAGAGAAGTTTCTTGGTTGAACTTATAAACACAGCACTGGTGAAGCCCTTGAGGCGGCAAGTCAAGTGTTCTCCGCTCCTAAGCGAGAAGCCGGGGGCTTCTCCGCAGATCTCGAGGGTCAAGATCTGGGTCGATTCATACATGACGGTTTTGCAGGTTCTCCTCGCCTCTTTTGTCCAATCCCAATCGGGACTAGAGGACTTTGGTTCCGAGACCTATTCGGTGTTCACGTCGCAGAGCGGGATGTGGCTGCTCCCCCAGTTCTTTACTCGCCATCAAGGAGAGAGACGACAAACACAATAAAAAATTGAGACACCTACATAATCAGACACCCAGAGAGAAATTCCTGCAGTTTCTATCGGGGCCACAGAAAAGTTGTCTCCGAATCTCGATCCTTTAAATCGGGGCAGTGTGATCAAGAAAGCAGCTGTACCTCTGCAGTGCAGCCGTGAAAGGATGGATCGCACATAAAGGCGGTCAGCGATTTGGTTATATGAGAGATCTGATCTGTTCGCGGCGACGACATTAAATGACAGGAACGGGGGTTCAAAATTGATGAACATATCATTGAATCGTCGATGGAGAGGATACGACAGCCTCCACACTCACATGGTACGGATATTCGAACTAGTATCATCATCAAGGAAGGAGGGCTATGTTGGTGGCCAATTCTGCGATGTAGACCAAGTCGCAGACGCTGGCAAGGATATGCAGAATTTTCCTTTGTTAGGCACCGAGGTGGCCGACAATCAATCATAGATTACCTTAACCGAATGCGCGACGATTTGAAATTTCTTGAAATTTGACCACCAGCAAGCGTCAAGATGGATCCCTTGGCTGGCATGGACGACTCATCGACCGATGATGATTCTGCCTCTCAGACCACTGAGGATGACCCCCAGGTTCCCGAGCATCAGATGGCGGCTCCGCCTCCTCCACCCCCGATCGCTCCACCCGCTCCGGCTGCGGCTCCTCGAGAAAGGCCTAATTATGAGCTTAGGCATTCTTTACGCGGGCATACAATGTCAATTTCTGCTGTCAAGTTCAGTCCCGATGGAAAACTGTTGGCTTCCTGTGGTTGGTCCAGAAATCATCACTTATCAAGGGTCTTGTTCTGACTCTGTGAATGACCAATGCACATCTTCTGTACCATTGCGATTGTACGATCAAGGCGCAGAAAAAGTCATAAAAATCTGGTCTCCTGAGACTGGAGAATTTCTGAGAAATCTCACGGGACACACTCAAGGGCTTTCTGACATTGCATGGTCTTCGGATAGTGTCTTTCTAGCGTCTGCCTCGGACGACACCACAATTCGAATATGGGACGTTGAAACAGTGCGCTTCGTTATCGTGCTTTCAATCGCTGAACCGGTATTGATTCCGTATCAAGGGACTCACCCATAAGCACTTGAAAGGACATACTAAGTGGGTGTTCTGTCTGAACTATAACTCCGCCTCAAATCTCCTCGTCTCTGGCGGCTGTGAAGGCGATGTCCGCATATGGAACGTCGCGCGAGGTCTGGCGCTTTTTTCGGTTCCTCCAAAGATCAGGTTTGAGCTGCATCTATTTGGGCAGGGAAATGCATGAAGACTTTACATGCGCATCTGGACTATGTGACAGCTGTGCATTTTAATCGAGACGCCACCTTGATTGTGTCCTGTGCTTTAGACGGCTTGATGTGCGTCATTTTTTCCCTTGCTACAGCGCTCCATACCGTATTTACAGCGACCCTTATAGTCGCATCTGGAATACGAGCGATGGTCAGTGCCTCAAGACCCTTGCAGAGGGGCATGACGCTATTTGGTACGGAAAAACATTTTTAGGGGGGTCATTTTTTGCCACTGACAAGGAATGATCGCCAGTCAACACGTCCAGTTCTCACCGAATTCTAAATACATCCTGTCCACTGCACACGACAATGCGATCCGACTATGGGACTATCAGACGACCCGGTGTCTTAAAACATATACCGGCCATGTCAACTCCAAGTACTGTATCTCGGCGTGCTTCAGTGTTACCGGTGGCAAGTGGATTGTGGCAGGTAGCGAAGATCACAAGGCGTATATCTGGGACTTGCAGACACGCCAAATTGTACAAGTTCTAGAGGGACACAGTGGTGAGATCTGACCCGTCTATGTCCGTTATGTATGGGACTTACCTATTTTTTCGACCCCAGATGTCGTTGTGGCTGTTGCTGTTCGTATCCCCCTTCTCGGTGGAGCCTCCCGATGCTAAATTTCAACCCTCTAGACGCACCCGAGCCAGAACACAATTGCCACAGGCTCGATAGACTCAGACCTCACCATTCGGATATGGTCAGATCTCGGACCCAAGCGTTAGCTTAGACTGTCCACACACGCTGTTCCGTTTTTTCCATCTCCTTACGGTTGTTACACTGAACACGTTCAGCCTGTACTTTTCTGTGTAATTTCACGTTTCCCGGTCGATAGCAAGCAGAATGCGATAACATGCTAATAGTAATACAAGAGTGCGGCTGTCTGACGCTCTAAGAAGCCTGATATAGTTCGTCCCCAGGCGTTATTTGAGCGGTTCGGCGTGGAGTAGATCTAATACAGAATTTAATTAGTTGGAATCACAGTGCGAAGGAGGGAGCGAAAACGCACCATTAGCTACTTCCTTGTCAGCGTCCGTCAAACCCGAGTCGTGAGCTTCGAGGAAAGCATCAACCTAAAATGGATAGAGAACATCAGTATCGCGCCCTTGCCAAGAAAGGAGCAGACGAACCTCATCCATGACGCGATCATCGTTGTCATTCGCATCAATCTCATCGTCGCTCTCGTCCTCGTCGTCCTTCGCATCGTCGATGGCAAATGGCGTGCGCTCCATGAGCCGAGCATTGACAGCTTTGACCATGGGCGAGAGGCTCGCGCTTACTGGGACCTGTGGCGAATCCTTAGTCAACTGGCCCGTCGTGTCTACGGTCAGCGTTGACGATGACGAGGGCACAAGTGTGGCGGTGCTGCCCCCGGAAAGGCTCGCCTTTGATGGGGACTTGCGCATCGACGGCGTGAGGAGGGACTCGCGCGCCTTCGGCTCTTCAAGCTTAGTGTACCGCCCAATCGACGGGCGGTTGATGACCTAGTTAAGGTTGGAAAGTAGACAGTCAGTACTTTCACAGACGGAAGGGGAAATGTCGAATGAAGAGGTGTCATTCATGCATTAAGACTTACCTGGTGTTTGCCAATTGTCTTGCCGATTTCGTCGGTAAACATGTTGAACATCTTCTTGTTGCTGTCTGTGGCGATTGTCGACCACAGGTCGCCAAGAAGCCCACCGGCGGGAACGGGGAGCTCCGCGTCGAGGACTGGCTCGAGCTTGAAGGAGCCCGAGAGGTCCGTCTCGAAGAAGGATTCGAGGACCTCGTCGGCAAGCACGACCATCCGGAAACTACATGGCAAAGCTGTTTTGTCAGCAAGTTATGGCGGCTGGACGGCGATAGTAATGGCGCTTACGTTGCGAGGTTTAGATATGGCTGATTTGATTCTATGACGCGTGGGGACGTCGGTTCCCCTTCGTGATTTGCATCCGCACCCTCGGGTACCGGGAGGAGGGCATCGCCATACTCAAACGCGTTGGTCATGAAACGACTGACGGCGCCGAGATACGCGTCGCCTACCTCGTAGCGGAAGATGAACTGGGAAGCGAAATAGGAGATCAGCAGGTCGGGACCCCTAGATACGGGTCGACGTACCAAGAAGGACTCGGACAGCGTCAGAACCTCATCCTTAGTGAGGAAGCCGTCTTTGTTCTTGTCGTGCATATTGAAGAACCATTCTATGTTTTCCATCAAATCGTTGAACATGACGCCGTCCAGACCTGATACGAGATCCTGGATGACGGTATCGGTTGGCAACAGGAAGAATGTGGCGGCAGTTCAATGATCCCGCATACCTGGAAGGATAGCGCCCCACGGCACGAGGTGTCCCAGAAGAAAAAGAGGCGGTCGATGAATTCGTGTTCTGCGATTTCACGATCGATACGTTGCTGGAGTGGTATCACTGGTGAGATTCCTATCAAATCCCAGCAACCAGAACTCACGCACCTGGAACCCATTGCTCACAATCTTCTCATTCCGCGCCCATGTCGCGATTTCACTGAGGAAGTACTGGAACGTCCTGAGTTGAATCCTCGTCTCGGGTTTTTCCTCTGTTCCGTCATGCGGAGTGAGCAGCGTGGGGGCTGGGTTGACGAGTGCGGGCGGCGGCACTATGCACATTGCCTTGTACAGCGCGTCGTAGATAAGGCCTGCCTGATCCTTGCTGAAACGCCCTAAAGTCTTGAGATTCCGGATGGCTGACCGTTTGGAGAAGGACTCGATGCTGTTTATGACCTCGCTGCGGAATCTCCGACGCTCAGAGAGGATCATATCGTCGGTGATGACGGAGAATTCGCGGAACGAGACAAGGAGGAGCTCTTGGAAGCGTGTAATGGCTCGTGCGCGGGGGTCAGTCGAGTTGGGGTGCGCAGAGTCGCCCAGGGAAGCAAAGTAGTCGCGCATAAGGCTACAGGGCGTCAGAACAGGCCTGATATTGAAAAAGATGTAACTCACTTGAGGAAACCACCATCGTCCTGGATTTCAAGCAGTTTCTCACCATTAATTTTCAGAATTGCTGTGGTAATGAATGGAGGAATTTGTTCAAGTCCATGACAAAACAATGAGTAACGAACGAACCTAGTCTGCAAAGACTTCAGGACTAACGTCGACGTAAGGTATACAAAGACTCACCCTACTTGGAACAACACTTTGGGTCCCATACAGAAGAAGCAATCGACTATCCGGAATGCAAAGATCATTGGCATGCTGTTGATGTACCTACATCCAGGAGTAAGCACGCCGTCTCATTTTGCAACTTGTAGAAACAGACAAACAAGCTCAAGAACCATGGCAGAGAAGCGACAGAGAGCTGGACGTCAACCGCCTGGAAATGATCATGGATGATTGGGAGGGTGCGTTGAACGAGGGATTCGAAAACACGCTGGTCTAAAAGCGTCCCGTGCATTGAAGGTCTAAACGCAGTTTGAGCGTGACGGTTAATGCTCGAGTGAATCTGACACTGACGCATAGTAGCCAGGGAGGAGGCGGTCACATAAGACCTCAAGCAACCAAAAGGCCTGCTCCTCTGACATATAACTGATTCAACGGTTAGATTTCGTGGAGAACGGGATGGTGTCCTATCTTACATAAGAATAGCAGCTGCAAGGATATTCATCGCCTGGTGCGTATCAGATCTCCGCTACATTTCGAAAACAGGTGGAACACACCTGACAATATCCCAACTCCGGGTTCTTAAACGAATACGCTTGGAGAACGCGACGGAGCGCACTGATACCCTCCTCCGATTGGTACCCAGCGTATTCAGGTAAACTTCGATGCAGATCCTTCTCAATGTCCTCAGTACTAGTACTGACACGGCCTTCATTCTTCTTCAAGAGATCCTCATAGAATCCAGGATTTGAAAATCGGAGGTACATCGATCCTGAGAGCGTCTCCCACATCTCTCCGCGCAACCGGTTCGGAAGACCGACCTGAACAAGGCGCGTGCATTGAGGATACCGGAGAAGCGTCAGATTCCGTCCATGAGCTATACGGTTTAGCATGGACTCAATGACGCAGGTAACGAAAGCGCTCACCTCGTAGGTAGGTGGCCCAGAGCTTAATCTTCGATGCTTCCCGGAGTCTAAGTCCTGAAATGATGAGAGATCGCGATGGGTCTGGTGTGCAGCTCACTTCTTCGGGTCTCCCGGGAACTTGAAGCGCAGCCCCAGGCCGCCATGATATGTCGATTCGCGTGGTGCGGCATTCTCCTTCTCCTCGCTGATCAGGCTCCCATCTTCCCGCTCGTTGTCGGCGACGGTTGACGTTTCGGATACAAGCGCTTCGGAGTAGCACGTCTTAACGACGAAGCCCTTTACTTGCTTCATCTGACCGCGCTGTAACTCAATCTTGAGGGCATCTCGGAGGAGTGAACAGAAATGGTCGGCAGTAGGCCGAAGGGATGTAAGTTGAACAATCTAAGGGGCGAGATTCATTCAAAATCAATAGCGCGGCAGAACAAAATGACGCACTATCTTCATGCCATGCCATGTCGAAAGACTGAGAGCGTAGATTCCAGCTCGTGCATTCAGCCTCTCTACCCTCCGAATCGTCGAAAGTGGTATTGTAAAGCGCACTGATTTCTTGTCCAGAGATGCAAACGCCAGATATGGCGCAATTAAATACAGTTTACCTGCCTGTCGTCGAGAATGCCTTGAGAACGCCCCCATCTCGTATGGGCTCAACACTCACATATGAATCCTCCACTCCCTGCACACCAAAACTCAGGACCGCATTTATGTCCATTTTCTCCACATGTTGGTCTAATGTCTTCTCGGTGCCGTCGAGTGACCCAACAGATGGCAGAGAGAAGTATATTTGTGTGAGCTGCTCCTTAGTCGGCTCCTTGAAGTTGCGCAGTGCAGTCGATATAGTAGACATGGCTTCCGGAGAGCCAGGAGTTGTTGAAGGCCCCTTACTAACGCCTTATGCTGTGTGGTTCGTGAATGTAGCCGTGGTCGTGACCGTCACTGGTCAGGCTATGTCTGGCTATGTACCTCGCGTGATGTTTGTTACCTCCAGAGTTATACAACAGTTGGAAGCTGCAAATCGATTCTCTAGACCTCCAGACTGTTACCTGATATGCCTCTATTGCGGACGACCACTGCTCCAGAGTCTGCTCAGAACCGTCCATCCGGGCTATCCGACCATTGCAAGCGACGCCATCAACATCTTCGGAGCCTGTGGGCTCCTATCCACTGGTTTATGTTCATACTGGGAAAAGAATCATTTGCTCGTCCAATAAAACCCGCTCGCAACATATGTTACTGTATTCTCACTATCCGGTCGATATCAGGTGACAAGCCAGGGTTTTCTGACTCTTCGCTCAGGCAGGGCTTCATTCTCGCTGTCCGCTGAAGGATTTCTATTGGCAGACAGTCTCTGCAACGTTGCAGAGCAAGCTCCGTTTGGTACCGGTTACGAGTCTTCAGCCAATCCGCTTGCGCTTGGTAGAATTCTTATCACAGGACAGCAGCTCTGACATTGGTGTGACACTTCAGACAAGCGCGCCATTTTGTCTGAACAGACCTTCTGACGCGACTCTGACATGCTTTGGATCATGTGCATCTGCGTGCTATATAATGGTAGGTGTACGACTCAGAGCTTTAACCATTTTCTCTCATGTCGGTCAACGAAAAGAGCCCACAACCAGAAGAGTTCGACGTCCTCGTCGTTGGGGCAGGGTTCAATGGGGTCTATCAGCTTCACAATCTTCGTAAAGCTGGGTTTTCCGTCAAGGTGTTCGAAGCCGGCAGCGACCTGGGCGGCATCTGGTACTGGAACTGCTATCCCGGCGCCCGCGTCGACTCCGATTTCCATATATATCAGTTCTCCCTTGAGGAGCTTTGGAAGGATTGGGAGTGGACTGAACGTTTCCCTGGCCAGAAGGAGCTCGCCGATTACTTCACTTATGTCGATAAAAAGCTTGACCTCAGCCGTGACATCTCCTTCGATACACGCGTCACCGCCGCCCACTTCGACTCTACCACAGACCGCTGGGTCGTCTCCACAGAGAACGGACGCATCGTCCACCCACGCTTCCTCGTCCTCTGCACTGGGATCGGCTCCAAGCCCCTTTTCCCTGATATCAAGGGACTCGACACCTTCCAAGGTGCCACTCACCACACCTCTCTGTGGCCGCAAGGCGAATTCGACCTCACAGGGAAGCGCGTCGGCGTCATCGGCACAGGTGCGAGCGGCGTGCAATTTATCCAAGAAACAGGGCCCGTCGCCTCGCACCTCACTGTCTTCCAGCGCACACCGAATCTTGCACTTCCGATGAGGCAGGAGAAGATCGATTCTGCCACACAGACGCGCATGAAGTCTGAGGAGTACCCTATCTTATTCCGGCAGCGTGAGCAGACGTTCGCGGGCTTCATTTACGAATTTGCTGCTCGCAATGTATCCGATCTCACTCCAGAGGAGCGCCACCTCGCATTCGACGACCTCTGGACCCGTGGTGGTTTCAGCTTCTGGCTCGGCAATTCCGTGGATATCTTAACCAACGAGGAGTCCAACGCCGAGGCATACGCGTTCTGGCGCACGAAGGTGCTAGACCGCCTCCATGACCCCGAGATGCAGCGAAAGCTTGCGCCAGAGGTCGCACCACATCCGTTCGGCACCAAACGTCCATGCCTCGAGCAACAATACTACGAGGTGTACAACCAACCCAACGTAGATCTCGTCGATCTGCAGCAGAATCCGATTGCCGAGATTACGCCCAAGGGCGTTAAGCTGTTGGACGGTGTGGAACACGAGCTGGACGTCCTTGTGCTCGCCACTGGCTTCGACGCAGTTACGGGCGGCATCACGCAGATCGACATCCGGGGGACGGATGGTACTTTGATTCGGGAGAAGTGGGGCAAGAGCCTCGCCACCTACCTCGGCATGACGACCGCTAATTTCCCCAACCTGTTCTTCCCGTATGGACCCCAGGCTCCCACTGCCTTTTGCAACGGTCCCACATGCGCAGTAAGCCCGTTTCGATTTTTTTTCTTGAGTCTTGCTGACTTGAATGCCGTGCAGGAACTTCAAGGCGACTGGATCATCAATTGCATAACTCACTTGCGCGAGCAAAATATCACCCGGATCGAACCCACGCAGGCAGCAGAAGATGCCTGGGTGCAGCAAGTAAATGCGATTTTTTCCGTGGGTCTTTGGGATCGCGCAAAATCGTGGTACACTGGCGCGAACGTACCGGGGAAGCCTATACAAACCCTTAACTTCACAGGAGGAGTTCCACTATACCTTCGTCTGTGCCGAGAGAGCGCTGACGGCGGATACATCGGGTTCACGCTCTCAGGCACCCAAGGCACCGGCGGGCCCACGGACTCGGAGAGTGCGTGATGAATGTTCGGTATCGGTGCGTTTACATAATTAAAATGGAGAAAAACTTTTGACACAAGGATTCAAAAGGGGAGGGGATTTCGTTCGTCTTTACTCTGGGTGTACACTAGGAGGCGACTGCAGACAATGTATACGATGTGTATATGGCGGACGGTCCGCGTCCTCTTCTTGAAAAAAGCTGTGGGTGGCGAGAATGAGACTCTGCCTCGATCAACATCGAAGAACCAAAAGGCTTGGCTCGTTCCTGTAGTACAACGTCGATCCAAACCTTGATCAATGACTGCGGTGGCTGGTGCGCCCTTAGTAGGAAAATGTAAGACAACCTCAGAATGTCAAACATCGAGGGGTAGAGCAGGGAAAGGGGCCCACAGGCTAGGCTGCAGAAATCCTGGGCCAAGGCTCGAGCGGAGCGATCCAGTCTTGCACGTGACTGCGCCACAAATTCCTTCCAGAAGCAAACGCGGTCACGTGCTCCTAGCTACTGTTGCGCGCAGATGACATTGCAATGTAATGTCATTGTCATGTGTCACTGTGCGCCTCACGAGCCTCGCTCCCCACTCCCGTGGGTAGGGTGAGAGGGTCGCCGGAGCACGGAAAAGCTTCCCAGAGCCCAAGGATTTGGCCTGGCACTTGCACTCGCGCCGTAATCATCATCACATCCATCACGTACTAGGCCCGGGTATTTCAATGGTGTTTTAATGAAAAATTCCAGTCCCGTTCCTGTGGGTTCAACATCAGTTATTAACAATCATACTCTCCGTAGAAGGCATAGAAGAACAAGGGAATAGGACAATGCAAGACAGGGCAGCATGGAAAAGAAGGGACAAGCCTCGGAAAACGCCATGAAAAAAAGTGAGAAACGAACTCGGAAAAACCTACCATGGAGGCGGCTTGTGTACCTCGTATCGCACACGTAACATCTCCCCTTCCATCTCCCTGAAGATCTTGATGACCTTGAATGCGCGCCGTTTTTTGTAATACTCGCTATGGTCTAATTCCCGTAGGTTGGGCAAGCGACCAACGAGTTCTCCGATGACTCGGTGCATTCTGGCCTTGTTATACTCAACAGCCCACCAAAGTCCCTGGCTACGAAAGACCTCCAGATTCGGGAAATGCGGGAGAAGATCAAGCCATTCGTCCTTGAGAGAAGATGCACTGCATCGGTGAACTGTTCTCTGAAGGACATTTACCGAAGACAAAACACATACAAGGCTGATCTTAAATTTTCCGTCCCTCGCGGGAAGAGAGAGCCAAGTAATTCCGGTAAACCGTTCTGCGATGGCGTACAGTGGGCTGAGGCCTCTTATACTGACGTATAATCTCCGTAAAGATGACGGTTTGATATTGCTCAGACCGGCAATTTCCCCGATGTCGAAAGTGCACGGAAAGATGTTAAGATCTTCAATTCGACGGACGATGTCTGTTTCTTCTAACGCTCCAACAACCTGGCGGGGAGCCCTCAGGCGTTTCAGTGATGGGAGAGCATGGCGAGAGAAGTCAATCATATTGCCAACGGGGTGCCAGTTCAAGTCCTCAAGGGTTGGATGGTTTTCTAGGAAGTTGACCACTGCGTCATCTGGATTTCTCGCAGTGCTGGAAATTCCGGCCACCAATGCGAGCCTCAGCCTTTTGAGGCCTGGGAAGTGACACAGCTCGAGGCCTCGCACTTCTATCGGCACTTCCAAATTCTACCGGGAAATCAACACACATGCTCTTAATGATCCACATAGAATTCACCTCGATGTTCGGCGACTTTTGCAGCATGGAGATCACGAAGTGCGCATTCGACGCTATCACCCAGCCCCCTCCAAGCAACGACAGCGAAGTTAGCCCAGCTATCTGCCACGCCTATCAAATCCGAATGCAATCCCAGATTCAGCGATATGGCAAGAGGAAGACATTACATGGACAACCCACAGGATATGGGATCCGCTGCACCCCCATCCCGTCCAGAACATGTGCCGCACACTGCCCCGCCAGCGCCAGATGCTTCAGTGAGGGCGCCCGCGCAACTGCCCGCAAAACTTCATCCTCCAGGGAATGATCCACCATCAGAGATGCCTTCACACCGACCTCATGATCCCAGGCAAACAACTGGAGGCGCTGCATGGACTTGAAGGCGGTGATCATGTTGTGTACCCGTGCTGTGGCATGGGCGTGCTCCTCCGCACCATCCATAATAGGGTCGAGGAGAGTATGCGGGATACGGTCTGGGGCACGGTAGTCGTTTCGCGCGCAGAGGCGGACCTCGCGGATGTTGCCTGCGAGGTCGGGGCGCCGTGCGAGATGAGCCCAGAGATCGGGGGAGGGTGTGCGGATCCGGATGACACGGTATTGGATATGTGCTGGTATAACCAGTCGTGCGCATGCTTGAGAGGCCAGCCCGAAGGAGAGGAGGTCCGACGGCTCGTCGATCTGTACCAGGACCTCGTTGACGATTTCCGGGGGAAGTGAGAACAGTTGGGACATTTCTGCGTGTAATCGTGGATGCTGCAGTGATTGAAGAGTCCGAGGCCCGGTAGGTGGATGTGTATATGTATACGTTCCCGTGTAGTGTTACTAGTAGAAATTAGAATCCGTCCATAGTGATCGCGGCCACCGATCAGTGATCCTGTCAACAATGACAACTGCTTCTTGGTAGTGCTTACAATGGTTACTGCAACTCACATGGATGGCCTTGTGCACGCATTTTATTTTCGCATCCACATCCACTCGAGACTTGTATCCGTGGAGGGATTGGTTACCAGTCTATGCTTACTAAACTCACCTGGAAGGCCTTGTGCACGTATTGTATTTCGCATCCACACAGCCTTAACGTTTGAGGGTTTATTAATATATTGCTTGCAGGTCGCTCAAGATCTCAGTCACCGGAAAGCTTCCGAAATACGGATATATAAGATATATGTTCCCAGAATACAAATACACGAATCAGATTCTCCTTCCTTACAATCTACAAGATTTGTCGACCAGAAACCGTTGCGGTGAGGTGGGTGTTACGGGGCGGGGCGACGGGTGTGAGATGAGGCTGGGACTGGGGCGGATTGATTGAAGGGTGAAGAGGGGGAAGGAAGGGGTTGGTGCGTGGTGGTGAGGGCGATTGCGATTGCGTGATAACAGGGGTGAGGTGACGGAGTGCAGCGAGGCTGGCGTAAGATGCGCATGGATATGTTCCGATGGTGAGAAATGCCGTGTATGCTGATGAGATGTTATGTGGGTCCAAGGGCTGGTGGATGGCGTGTCTAAGCACGTCGTGCGCAGCCCTTGCGCAGGCTCTAAATAAAATCCCCATATGGTGCGGTTGGATGAGTCGCAGTGGGTGTATGGTAATGGCAGGGTGAAACCCCTAGCAAGGAGTCAGGTCTATGGAGACGGGCGCAAGAGCGGGGCTGGGTGTAAGGCCAGCCTTACTACCCGCGCGTGCGTTGGAACCTTGCGCGTGCCCTCTCCATGGACTCCCTGAGCTCAGGGCTCTCCCAGGCTCGCTCATCTTCCTGGAAACTCGTACTGGGGGTGAGGTTGAACCCCGACTCAACGGAGACGCCCCGGGAGTGTGCCCGACGCGGAGTGACCAACTGTGGTGTGGATACGGAGGACGTCAGTGCGAAGCCGGGCTTGCTTGGAGATTGGGAGGGGCTGTGTTGGAATGCGTGTGCAGAAAGCGCGAGATTGCGAGGGCGCTTGATGCGGCGCATGGAGCTGGAGCGCGAAAGGGACGTGGAGGGGCCACTGGGTTGTTCTTCTTCCCAGGCGCCGCTGCCGTCGTCAACTTCATCCTCTTTGGAATCGCTCATGACGACGATCTCTCGGCTGAGAGCTCGTTTGCCCTCTTCGATGAGCATTGAGAGCTTGTCGCCGATCCAGTCCATCTATTTGAGGTTAGTGATTGGATGGAGTGATAAGATAAGAAGATGTACCTGGTCGTCAACCTCAGCGGGTGCCACCGGTTCTTGGGGGAAGTTGAATTCAGGTTGTGGAGGAGGGAGAAGGGCATGGGCAGAGGGTGAAGTGATGCGTGGGGGTGTGGTATGCACGAGGGTGCGTGCGCGAGTGCGGCGCTGGGCGACACTGCGTTTGGTTGCGGATGA
Source organism: Asterophora lycoperdoides (assembly GCA_018850815.1). Classification (NCBI taxonomy): domain Eukaryota; kingdom Fungi; phylum Basidiomycota; class Agaricomycetes; order Agaricales; family Lyophyllaceae; genus Asterophora; species Asterophora lycoperdoides. The sequence goes on from JABCKJ010000044.1 coordinate 40,287, forward strand.
TATGGGTTGGCGTGATCTTCGATTTCGGGGAGTAGCAGGGATGACTTTGGGCGAAGAAGGGGGAGGGGAGGCCGGTGCCCACTCTCCCTGCTGGTAGGGTGGTGGCGGGGGTTGCTGATGCTGGTTTTCGACGCGTGGGGCTTCTTTGCCACGATCTCTCCAGCTGTGTGATTGTGATTAGTGATAACCTCCCGGGAAATCGGATGAGGTGACTTACAGGCGATAGACCGTCAGGCCCACTGCGGTACCAATGAGCGCAGCGCTGAGGGCAGTTGAGACGATCGAGCCTGCGAGACCGCGGCGGCGCTTGGCGGGGGGTGGCATCTCTACGTTGAGAACGAAAATGAGTCGGTCAAACATTGTCAAAAAGAGCGTTGTATTGATGAGAAAAGGCGAAGGTAGTGAAGAACAGAACGAAAAACGCGAAGAAGAGAAAAACACGGAACGAAAGAGAGTTGTGCGGGCTTGGGGGTTATCCCCAAAGTCACTGAGCTATAAATCGCAGTCGACTTTCCGCAACACGCGCATCAGGTGCGGCCTCACACGAAACACGAACCTTGGGGACGAAGTGGATTTGTTAAAAAAACGCGGCACGCACCTGTGTCTGATGCAAACATTTCAACCTCGTGAAATTCATCCGCGCGAGCTGCCGTCATTTCCCTGTACTTGGCCGGTGTATCGAGGTACCCTCGGGCACTTGTCGAGGTTAGCGTTGTAGTAGATCGACTGGGCTCTGCAAACGTTGGCTCCCAGCCTCGTTTCCGTGTTAGCGGCGCTGGTGGAGTGGAAGGACCCAAGCCAGGCGATGGACGCTGGCGCATGATCTTTTGCTTAAGCTTCTTCCCTGGCCTGTCAACCGGCGTCGGTGGCGCCTGTTCCGATGCAGAAGTGCCGGCAAAGGGATTGGACAGCCCCGGGACAGCCAGATTGAAAGTAAATGGGAAGGGCATAATGGGTCGTGGGCTTCGTGTGGGCTTCGTAGATGGAGGTCGTGAGGAGGAAGGGAAAATGGGCAGAAGGTTCAATGTTGAACGTGGTCGGGGTCAAGCAGCGTCCAGGCGTGCGGATAACTCCGTGACCATCCCTTCAAAGTTCCTCCACCATTGTTCACGTTGACAGTATCGTGCCACTTTTCGCGTGTACTGGACCCATCCCTTTGCTGAACGTAATCACCAAGCCACATATGTTCTTTACAATCGCAGCTTATCGATTATCAGCCCTCGTGCAATAGGACATCTCCACCCCTTCAAGTTTTTCGACTTTTTGTATTTGACAACTCGGACCGTACCACCAGTATTGATTGTCGGGGCCTTTCCAGCACACTGCATTCGCAAACATTTCCCTCCCCCTGCGGCGATGGCATATTTCTCATCTCCCAGGTTCTCCCAGTGGTCTCCAGAAGCCGAGGGATGAACCGCGAGCAAGACGCAGGATATCTGTATGGGAGGAGGGGGTGTCGGTCATTGTTAGTGCAGTGCAATAGGGATATGTTTGGAGGACACACTAGACACGATGTCGTTAAGTATCCCACCTCCTATCACAGCACACACTCTACTTCCCACCTCCACTCTAGGCACGATGACCACGAACATGCTTCAGTGTCAATCAGCCAGCTATGAGCTCGGAGCGTGGTGACAGCCGTTGGGTGGAAGTGGCAATATGGCCGTCGCTGGGTTGTGGTAGCTATAGTCTTAGATAGCCTCGTTGGATCTTGTCGTGTTCCAACGTAGCGTATGGCAAAGACCTAGGACAACCAGCAAGGGAAGAGGGCCAGCCGCGACGTTGAGAAGAGAGACGGTGGGGGCATGTTCAGCACAGAGGCAGAGGCCACATAGGTGTTTTGGACAGGTGTGGGACGCTGTCGGACATCGTTATGGTATTGCCACTGAGACAGTGTATTCTGCTATTACTACCAACCACCACCTGTGAACCGGTTTTCAGAACGCCTGCCAGTGGTCTCAGTGGGAGAACCAGTGGTTGAGACGGGTTTTTTTTGCTGTTTTCGGTTTACGATGGTGGTGGGAGTACATAACGCCGCCATACAGTATGTAGCCTAACACCACATCATGATATATGTGACTTGCAAGTCTGCTCCGCAAGTGGCCACCAACATAGCCCTCCTTCCTTGACGATGATACTAGTCGACAAACCCCACCATGTGGAGACTGTCGCATCCTCTCCATCGACGATTGGCCAATGAAATGATATGTTCATCAATTTTGACCCCCGTTCCTGTCCTTTACATAATGTCGTCGTCGCGAACAGATCAGATCTCTCATATAACCAAATCGCTGACCGGAGTGGAAAAATAGGCCTTCAGGTGCGATCCATCCTTTCAGTTGAAGTTTCACGGCTGCACCGCAGAGGTACAGCTGATCACACTGCCCCGATTTAATGGGACGTAGATTCGGAAACAACTTTTCTGTGATGGAAATTGCAGGAATTTCTTTGCAATTTCTCTGACTATGTGTCTCAATTTTTTATTGTGCTTGTCGTCTCTCTCCTTGATGGCGAGTAAAGAACTGGGGGAGCAGCCACATCCCGCTCTGCGACGTGAACACCGAATAGGTCTCGGAACCAAAGTCCTCTAGTCCCGATTGGGATTGGACAAAAGAGGCGAGGAGAACCTGCAAAACATTCATGTATGAATCGACCCAGATCTTGAAGCTGTGACTTGACCGGTCGACCCTCGAGATCTACGGAGAAGCCTCCGGCTTCTCGCTTGCTTGCCGCGCTCGCTTCACCAGTGCTGTTTTATAATTTCAACCAAGGGGCTCCTCTCTCTCGCCAGCATCTATACTTCCCCAGCTATGAGCGCCCAACCAAAGCTAGAGACTTACCTCTCGACTTCGCTCAAGACTCCCACCGACCAGGTGGCCGGCATGGCGCCCACCCTTGTAACCGGTCGGAAAACATGGAAGACGAGCAATGGCAAGAACGAGCCTGTCTGGCCGGCCCACGTCGAGGCGGCTCTCTTTGATGGTAAATCCCCTTCTACCGCATCGCGTCTCTTGTAGCTAATGCGGCGCCACAGCCCTGGAAAAATATCACTCCGCCTCGTCGGGCGATCCCCACCTCTTGCCTCGCGGTCCCAAGCGCAATCGCTTCATATCAGACCATATTTACGAGGTCACCGGAAAGACAAGGACTCACAAGCAAGTCGGGAGTCGCATTCAACAGCTCCGGGATACATGCCAAGAACCGAAATGTATCTGTTTTTTCATCGCTTACGTCTCCGAATTCGGCGCTCATGTAGTACAAGTATTGGCGCTCCTCTCGCGACGCGAGTTCCCTCCGGATATTCAAACTCAATCTCTGGTTCTGAGCAGGTCAGTCTCCAACTCCAACTCCCACCCTTTCTTCGGCGACCACGACCCCTGCCTTTTCACGGCCGGCTTTTCTGATATCTTCCTCCCCACCTGCAACTTGATGCCTCCGATGGAATCGGCTAGGATCCTCCCCATGGGCTGGAAGGGTGTTGGAAAGTGAGTCGTGTCCGAGATTTCCTCGCCCATCACGGTCGACATTGACGTCGTGTCTCGTAGCCAGCAACTTCCCCCCAAACACCAGGTAAGTCTTAATGCGTGAATGACGCCTCTTAATTTGACCTTTACCCTTCCGTGTGCATTGAAAAGTGCTGATTGTCTACTTTCCAACCCCAACTAGGTGATCAACCGCCCCTCGATTGGGCGGTACGCTAAGCTCTAAGAGCCAAAGGCGCGCGACTCGTCCCTCCTGACGCCTTCGATGCGCTGGGCCTGATCCTTGTGTCTTCGACACGTTCACTCTAGGCCTCGGTGTCTCCCCTGGCCCGGTAGTCCACAATACGAAAACTATGTTGCACTTAGCCGACCCGTACTTCGAATAAGGACTTGCTGCTTTCTGCTTGTTCTCATTTTCAACTTTCTCGTCAGGCTGTCCGTTAAGCACCGGCCCGTAATGTACCATGCGCCCATACGACGAGTGCGACGTCTCCCACTACTCAATCAACGCCGTCTCTTCAGTAGCTACTTCCGTCTGATACGGGAACCTTCGACTCTCCATTTTTTGAGTCCGCGGTTCCTTAATTGTGCTTTTTTCGATTTCTCCTCAACCCAACTCGCATCATCCGATGCTGCCGCCCATGACGCCTCGCCGAGCGGAATCAAAAGAAGCAAGCATTGCTCAATAAAGCCGCCAAGTACGATGCGCGCTGCGCATCCTATCCCATGCGTGCGTTAATGGCCTTCGCGTATGTTTACAAATCCAATATGTAACGATTTGAAAAAAAAAACACACTGAAATTTGGGGTCTGACAGGTCGTCTCCTATTCAGCCACGATCCCGAGCGCGACGATTCCATTTTTATGTCCTCAGAACTCACTCCAGTCGCACCCCGATGTCTTCGATTTTCAATCCATTTTTGCGTCCGCTTTCTGGCCAGCTTTGATTCCGTCTATGCGTTCATAGGCGATGCACACATGCCAGTTTTTCAAATACAAGCCCAAGAAGCTGCGCGCGCCCGGTCATTCGCGGTCAGAGATTTATCACCCAGTGGGAGCAATAACCCGTTCACAACCAACAAACGGGGATATATCAATGGGGGATGCAGCGCCCATCCCAGATTGGCTAGGTAAAGAAGGGCACCAATGCCTCCAGCTGGTGACCGTTTATTGGCTGGCTCCACGATGGTTCATTGGACACTGGCTAAGTCCCTTCGGCGAATCAGTCGCGCCCATCAAATCAAATAACACTCAGGTAGTATAGCATCCGCGCGCCCGACGCTGCGCGCCTATCGGGAAGGCGCAGATGACTCGATCTGATTCTCGTCGTCCATCCTCGATCACGATGCCGAGCCTGCGGTCAGGGACGATATCTACCGTGGCGTATCTCGTTTTAATTTACATATGGGTGAAGGGTCACGGTGAAGGTGCTCCCGCGACGGTTGGCGTAAGTATCTGTTGATTCTGTTCGTTCTCTGACCTGTGCAAGTGCAAGGCACGGTGGAATCGATGTCTCCGTCTGATGGCGGAATTCGGTCAGGCCGGTCAGGGGCAATGTCTCTCGTTGTCATTGGCTGGTGCTCCCGCGACGGTTGGCTGCTTGGCATCCGTCCATATCTGTGAGTCGTTATCTGATTTGTGCAAGTGCAAGGCACGGTGGAGGGTCAACCAATACCGCCTCCGTCTGTCGGCCCGCGCATGTTACAGTTTACTGTCATACCGTCGATTCCGCGCTACTCGGACAGCGAAAATGCAGGGTCTGGTCATTCGGCGGTTTAACGTTACAAAGGCGATTCAGAGCCTTGCCGTGTTGGCATCCTTTGTTGGGCCCTTGACGGCGCTTTCTAGCCATTGGTGATTCGTACTCATCTCCGAGATAAACCCAGATATCTGGACTCATTAGTACGACTCGTTGTTAAAGCCTTGTGAAATTTCTGTTCAAGAGTTATCAATCAAAAGCTCGATTCGTACCTTCCTTTGGATAACTAGAGTTGATTTTCTCTGAAAGCCTCGTCTTTTCTCTCTGGTCTTGTTACTCAATCATGATTGTTACTAGTACACTGTACAGCGAATCAGCGACGCGTCCAATGTTATGTCATGTGATAAGCACGTGATGACGCGCCACCTTGACCGCGAAAGCCTTCTTGGCAGCTTAACACCACTCCGTTTTCCTTGACCGGCGACACTTGCGAGGCCATACCTGGACATCCATTTTAGAGCAACGATAAGCTTCTCTCGTGTGTTGTCTGTACATTCCTCGATCGTCAAGACTTCGCATCATATGGTTGCATGACTCCCACCAGGTTTGACACGAAAAGTCAATTGTGTGTACGTGAAACTTTACATCCACTTCGCTTCTTGACTCTCTCAGATCTATTTTCAGCCTCGAATTGTGGATCGAACATGTACCTGTTCACTGTCTGGTTGATGTGTCGTCCACTCCAAGTTCGGAGATGCTCTTCAACGCACTGAGTGCGGCTTTCCGTTGCCCCTCGATCCTCTCTCCAGCTAGCTGCTCAATGCACTCAAAGACTCAGTTTGTTGCTCATTATTTCACTACAGCAGATTCATTATTGGAATTGAATTGAATCCAATCATCCTAATCGACCCTATCCGACGCGTGCCAACTGTCAAGATGCCAAGATGCCACAACGGCCTCCCGCCTCCGGGGCGTGAGTGGTGCGGAAATGCGTACACAACTATGTTCGGGTTACAACTGATCTCCGAACTCTTGTTAAGATGCCCAACTTATAAAACAAGTCGCTCCAGCCACCCTTCTGTTAAGGATTCATACCAGCATCTCCTCACCATGGCCTCGTCACCCGTGCATCTTGACAAAAGGCTCGGAGCAGCGTTAGTGGGGAATGTCGTTGCTGCGATGTAAGCTGTTCACCGCCAACTGAGCTTGACCTGTACTGGCTCACTCATCTGAACGTTTGATGACAGACTCTTTGGATGTACATGTATGCAGGTTTTCGGTTTTTTTCGACAAAACAAAGATACTCTTCCTCTTCGAGGGCTGGTGAGTCGCCTTGTTCTGACAGATAATTTAGACTAATTGTGTCCAATAGGTGTTATTCCTTTGGTGCAGATCAAGTCCTCCTTTCAGCCCCAAGACATCGGCTAACGCATGCGCGCTAGGACTCTTGATACATTCCATCTCGGGTTTATCACGCATGCATCATACCACTACCTTGTCTCGAACTACGGTGACGCTTCAACCGCAGAATATGCTGTCTGGTATGTTGCCTGGGCGAATATTACCGTTCAATGACCTGATAAAGCTCGGGCATAGGTCGATCGTGGTGAGTATTAATAGACGACTCGCGCTGCCATATACCGACTCGATCTGACATGCCTTCAAGGGGCAACTTTTTATCATTGTAAGTCGATAACCTCCAAAGCTGAGGCCTTCCCTGGTGTAACGTCTCGATTATAGTGCTTCAGTGATTTGATCATCCGAGGGTCAGTATCCCCGTCGTCTTTGACCGTCATAATTACTGACGAGCTACCCAGATTCTTTGCGCAACGTGTGTGCCTGCGTGAGTTCACCAATGCAAATCATATCTCACACGTCCCTGACCGACATCACGCAGTAACTAACCGCAATAAGATATTCCTATTGGCCATTGTGAGTCTTTCGATCTCACAATCTCTCGCTACTAGGCTATGTGATATCATTGACGAACTGTGCTACTTTCCAGGCGCTCCCAGGTGCATTCTCGTTTGGTGAGATTTGAAGACACAATCTTGGTATTGTAACGGTTTTCAACGCGCGCACGTATTATCGTATTAGCCACGGGAATCGGTAGGTTTTCTGTGCTATCACTGATAAATCACACTGATGAAATTCCGATCTTTCGTAACAGGCGCAGCTAGCAGCGCGTAAGACCCCTACCGTATAGTACCCGACGGAACACTCATATATCATCTGTTTAGCTTTAGCACAATGAACTTCGACTCATTTACGAGCATATCGGTGCGCAGTTCGTCGATATCCGTTCAGTCCTTATTGACTTATATCCATTCTTCATGCTATATAGTACCTGTTCTATATGTCGCTGACCGCGGGCGCCATCTCTGATTTGGTCATTGCGGCGCAACTGTGTCTCTGTCTTCGGCGAAGTGGCGCAGACCTTACAAAGTACCTTACTCATAAGGCACAGTTGGTTCACAATTCTGATAGATTTTCTTCCAGATACTCCATTCTAGATGTGGTCACGATGTACACTATAAACACCAGTGGGTGACCACAGTAATGCGTTTCGCTCTGCTAATCATCGTGATCCTGGAACAGCTTTACTCACCTCGTAAGTACTAACAATATCACTTTACCTGAGCTTGTTATAGACCCTGCGCCACACTCACAGATTATCCTCCGTTGCATCACTGGTGACTTTTGCCATTTGGCCCAAACAACTTATCTGGATCGCCATCTATTTCTTGATGAGCAAACGTAAGAGAACCGACAGTCATATCCCCGTCACTGGCAATTGACGTCCAATTTTTTACAGTCTATCTCAATAGCTTCCTTGCAACACTCAACAGCAGGGCTACCCCGTCCGAGAAGAATGTCGGAGTGGGAGTGACTAACCTCGACGCGACGCTCTACCATTATGAAGAGGATTCGCACAGACGACCGCAGATACCCGGACACCATTACGGAACCCAAACCACTGTGAGCGACGCAGAATTGGACGCCGATATTGCAGACACAACACTCAATTCGGAAGATCGTCTGAGTCACGAGTTGCCGATATGGTATCGCCACCACAGGCTATCACTTAATTGTGAGTCAAATCATATATAGTATAGCCAACTTCACACTCACCGTACGTGATTCAGCGATCGACTACGAGAAGAAAGAGAAGGAAGATATTCCCGCGGAAACGGGGGACCGACGACTCCACGTGGCGGGACTTAATCTCCCTTTGCCGCCATGGTTCAAGGGAAAGTTCGTAGAGCACTTGTAGCATAACATCAATTGGAGGTAAAGATACTGTAATCACATAGCTTCATGGACTTTAACGATCATATATTACTCTGAACATTTATATATCATTTTTTTGTGGTGTAGGCGCCATACCAGAGAATTCCTGCAGTTAAACCACTCACAACTACAGGTTTGTGGCGTAAAGGACAAGTGAAGCGTCCAATTTATCTCGTTCAATGGCTTGAATCTTGAGGGTATTGATCACGAAGCACTCACTCTTCATACAATACACCGAGATTTCGAGGAGCAAAAGTCACATGTTGGTCTATTGTTGGGCGTGGGATGGAGTGCAGAAGAATGACTGGATGTAAAGTGCGTCGTCAAAAGGTATCTAAGTGGTTTCTAGGTTATAAGGCGGGATGCATTTGTGTGTAGTATCGATTAGTGGACGGCTATACGAGTATAATAATGTACTCCTTGTGATAGGTACGTTCATGACTTGAGAGCTTGAGCTTTAGCTGCTTGGGCTTCCATAACCATTCTTGAGAATTTGCTACGCCTGCGAATGGTATGTCCATAGAAGAATAACACCTGTGTTGTGTGCCATGGTCAGGTGGATGACGATTAGCGGATGTATATGATACATACAAACGGAATTGGTATCATCAAGACTGCGATGCATGCGGAAAGAGTGTTGGCCCATTTATAACCCAGAGCTTTGAACATCTGGTCCGTGAAAAGAGGAAATGCGGTTGCCATCACGTTTCCTGGATGTCAATGCAAAGACAAAACTGTCAGAGCAATTGTCACGAATTTGCGAGAGAACTTACGAGCTAGACTTTGCCCCGCCAGAGCCGAAGAAGCGAAAGGGCCGTAACTGCAAACGTTGGTCAGTTCACTAAGACGCCGGTTAAAGAGCTTTACGAACCAATCAGCGAGGTATGAGAACACGGCCAGGTAGATAATGAAGACCGCCCAGATAAATACCTAGAGTAGGCCAGTCCATGAACCATCAGGAGACAAGTAGGGAATATGCATACAACTATTCCGATCGCTTGGACGCTCCAATGGACATGGGTAAATGACGACCACGCGAATATGAACATGCCGATAGGAAAGAGAATTGCGGCAAGGCAAGCCATATGGAGTCGAGCTTCAGGTCCACGTTTTGCAAAAGATTTTCTACACAGGCTCTCGTCAGGGAAGGCGAGCGGAAATGCCAGTCAAAAAGCTTACCGGTAAAGCGTCTCTTGGTACATGCTTGCTGAGAAACCGAGGAGCGAGCCAATACTGGAAGCAGAAGGTATAGGGTTCGCGTGGTGGTTTCACAGTGAGTCCGAAGAACGCACGGCATTGTAATAAAGACGGTCCCGACTTGTCCGATATTGAACCCGTGCAAGGTTGCGAAAACAGCAGAGATCGAGCTGGGACACGTCGTAAGATCAATGAAACGTCGCTCATATCAGAAAGACGCCTACGTGATTAAGCAATACAAGATGCCCCATGCAAATCCTATCCACAACTGTACCGTCGATATCAGTAGGCGAAGCTTGGACAGAGAATATTTTGGCTACTGACACTGAAACTCAGAACGACGGGTTCTGTGAATAAAAGGTCTAAAAGATGATATTGAGCAGATTCTCCAAATGTGGTAGAAGTAGCACTCACAGATTGGTCGAGTGCAAGATATAAAAATTAAGCTTTTGAGGCTAGCGCGCTCGTCCTCGACCCGGGCCCGGTATCTATGGTCCCCTGTTTCCTTCCGTATCTTCTTGGCGATACGAGTGAGAAGAATGGCCGTCCGTGTCTCCGTCAGCACAACTGGTATAATTGTGGCAAAAGCTCCAAACAATCTACGTGGTCCATCAGCTTGAGAATTGAAGCCCGCCGGGGTGAAAGGGCGAACATCATTTGTAGCCATTGTATCCACCGCCATTCTAAACGCGGGTTCATCTCAACCCAGCCGGCGACAACAGCTCCGAGACCACTGCCACCAATAGCTGACACCGCGAATATAGACATCGGCAAACCTCGTCTAGCAGGAGCCTTGTTAAAGATAATATGTACGCCACCACGATAGCTTGAAGGACTCACTCGTGGGTACCCCAAATGTCGGCTATGGTCCCTCCGACCATAGTAGCACCAGTCGATCCAAACGCACCTTGTAGAAAACGCGCAAGGATGACGGTTTGGATATTTTTTGCTCTTGACGGCAAGCGTTAGCCGATAACGACCCGGGTGGAACAAGCGACGTACAATGCTCCCATCATATACATGAGGAAGAAGCCTAGGGACGAGCCGAGGTACAATGGCCGTCGTCCAAACTCCTCGCTCAATGATGCGGAAACGAGAGGCACGATCCCAAATCCCAATGCGTACATGCTTAGACCAATGGTGGCCTGGAATTTCGTACAATTTAGGTCCCGTGTCATAGACTCAAATCCCACAGCGTACGCAGATGCGACGGATGCTGCAGGCGAATTTAGCACGTTTGAATATACCCCTTGGAGGTGCAATGACAGCCGTACAGGAAAACACTGTGAACGTACACGCCGTGAGCGTGATAGTCCATTTTTTGCGACGACTAAAATTGATTGGATTCCGCTTGTCGCCTTCCTCGAAATCAATCTTCAAATATTTGAGTCAACACGCAAATATACGGCTCAAACAAATAAACATACGTAGAGAGGTTCCTCAGAGTTAACGACAGTTTTTTCCTGCTCTTCGGCGTGGTGATTTGGGTGCACTAGGTCGCTCAGCTGTCGTCGTAGGCTCCGGTCGAGGTCCTCCTCGCCTGGCCGCTCCTCGTAGTTGAGCCTATCATCGATAGGTTCATAAATGTCCTTCAGAGGCTTCGCGACGACGCCCTCAGAATGCATGGTCGTAGCGGCAGAACTCTCGCCATTGTCGAGGGGTGACATATACCGATCTCTTCGCCGATGGGCATGAGTGAAAGAGACTTCACATAAGAGCATTATATACCATCACAGGTCCCGACAGGTACGTCATTTGGACCGGGGATCGTATGCCGAGTTATGTTCTCTTCTCTGTTTTTATGTTGGTTCCTCGCAGTCGTGGTTAAAATCACAGTGAACAAGTTGAGCCCGAGGAGACAACGAGGCGATCATTTTCTAAGCGGTCATTCCTCCCTGATTTGTTGAGGCCTTCGAGGGCGGAATAAGCCTGAGGAGCTCGGAAGACTGTCGGAATATCATGAAATGGCGTGAGTTGTGATGAAAACTTAAGCAGGAGTCGGCTGCAGAACACACTTCCGTAGGTTTGCGGGAGAAAGTAAATGCTGAACCGGCCGGCACATGTCCAGATTGCAATCATGATTACCTCAGCCGGGAATGCACAGAACCGCAACGACCAAACTTCTGCGCGGTTTTGCAACAGATATTCGCCATGAGAAGCATACCCAGGATCGTCTACGAGAGCTTTTACGCCACACAGCTCAGCCCGTGGCGGTAGTGACCGCGAAAATGCCGTCGAAATCCGCCACACACCACCCTTACCACGGCGCGACTTTATCCTCATTCACGTCAATTGCCATGTATCCATACCCCATCATATCATTTGCTCTTCGGATTCCCTCTCGCATGGCCGAGATACTCAAGGATGCACAGCCTGAAGATTCATCACACATGGTCGTCAATCTGCTCTCGGCGGAACAGGAAACAGTCGCTGTCAAGTTTTCCAGAGCAGACCTCTACCCGGAACCATTCAAATCCATTCCGTACTCTCTCAGCGAGGAAGGACATCCGATACTAGACGGGACTCTGGGCTCGTTGTCGTGCAAGCTATTTCGAAAGTCGATACCGCTCCACGATTTGGGCAGCGAGCGGAAAGCGGCGGAATCGGGAAGTGGGTTAGTTTCGGAGTTGTTCATTGCTCGGGTGTTGCGTGTGGAGACGTTGGACTCGAAATTGGCTGATGAGGAGGACCCTCGGACGTTACCTTTACTATATCATCGCCGGGGGTACACAAGTTGTCATCCTCCAAAATCGAAATGATGCCCTCGGTGTCACCGACCCTCCGAACCATCTCAAAGACTTCCAATTGGGCGTGAAGCCATCGGATATTCGCGACATAGTCCCATTCTCCCAAAGCCAGACGTAGAGATTGCGCCTTGAATCTTCGCAAGGTTTCCGGGGGTAAGGAGTGATTTCGCAGGCCACTGTGCACTGATTACTCAGGTTCCACTCCCTCATGAGTCGTAGTTCGCTCGACCCTATATCACTGGTCTATTGGTAAGTGGCCCCGAAATTTTCATTGAGTACGCCTTCTCAAGTTTCAACGCCACCCTGTAGCAGAACACGCCTATGTCGATTTCTCAGACTGTACACAGTTTCTCTTTTTTTGCTCAGCCTTCTGATAACAGCGATGGCAAGGGCCTTTACACTAGCCCCAGCAGAAGTAAGGACACTTACCCCAGATGGCCTATTGAATTGATTCCTTACATGGGTTGGAAATTTGCAGGCAAGCCTGGCAACATTTTCTGGCGACAGGCCCAACGTTCAAAATGACAAAGTTTTGCATCCTTTACGCGAAAAATGCTCAGTAACGAGAACGAAGTCTGAACTGTTCCGAGGGAAATCGTACTATAAAGTGAGGAGCTGCAAGCTTGAAGTCATTCTTGAAGTCATTTCTAGCAGGCCTAGTCGAGCACCCCTGCTTTGGACTTCGACAGGTTTCACATGAAGAACGCGTGGAGGAAGTAGACTAATTACAGCGCGCCGCATCACGTCAGAAGATTGAACGTTACTGAACTACAGTTGCCCACTTCAAACTCGATGAAGCGCGTCAGCAAATCTACCCCGCCGACAACAACTAAACGTCGCAGGTCAGTACATTACTGAACTGTTACGGTCTTCGGGGAACTCACAGATGCCATAGAATTCCTCCCGAGATAGATTAGGCAGTTTCTGCTGAGGCGCGTCGAGTGACACGCCGAACCTCTGAAGGGAGTCAACAGTTGATCAAAGTAGGCGACGCGAAGCACATGAACCTTTGGATTTACCCGATTACACCGGCGAATCCGAAGCCCGAGCTCTTTAGCTCTCACTCCGACTCGTTGGCCACGTAGGTACTCCTGAAAGGCTTTCTCGTGGTCGACAAACGCGTCGAGCGATTCGAGGAGGCGGATCACAGCGGGTGACTTGGCGCCCTGTTCGAGTACCCCTCGTAGTCGCGATTCCTGCGTGCCTGGTTCATTCAACGGAAACTTGCATTTGTGATATCTTTACCAGAGCCGGGATATTCCTGCAACGCTCCATCAATATCTCGACAGCTCGCGGATGCGATTGGGCAGTCGCGTCCGGCTGGCCTAGATGCCAGTTTCTCGAATGCATCAAGATGCACGCCCGTCCATTGGCGCGGTTAAGCAACGGACCCCAGCTAGCGAGCGCTTCGCTGATATCGCTTCGGTCCGGGAGGTCCGCAGTCTCGACACGGTCAAAGGCGGCGGCTTCAAACGCAGGGAGTGCGCCGATGGATATGCCCTTGGATAGCACCTGGGGGTCGAACTGCGAGAGGTGAATATCGACGTGAAACTCCTTCATTCGGCGCGCGAATTCCATAAGATCCCGCTTGACGTGGAAGAACAGGCACCCGATGATGTCTGCAGAGTCTATTTCGTGCTTTGCCCCTGATGCGATGACGTCCGAGATGGGCCATCCATGGAGAGGGTTCGCATTACCCAGCCAGTCTCCACTTGCAGTGTACTTCAGCCTAGTTCTTCGATGAGCGCTGTGAATACGGGCCCCAGGACACTCTTACCTGTTTGGTTGGGTGAAGCCGCGGGTATCTAAGGAGAATGGAGCGAGGATTCCTGACTGGCTGAATTTTGCGAGGGAGACGCGATGGACTGGCTGCAGGCTCGCGAGATACCGATCTCGGTCGTCTTCCCCTACAACAGCGGTCACGACGCTCCCCATGCTCTCCAAGCCCTTCCGCAGATCGTAACGGGAGAGGAACATCTCCATCGGGCGCCTCATAGCCATCGTACTCTGCATAGAGAAGATCTTGCCCTCCCCTCTGGTCTTCAGTGCACGCTGGAACGACATGTCCCCGTGGCTGGAGCCGTCTCCGTACACAATGCGTATGCACCCGCGTAGGTACGCAGCGCTGGCTGGAGTAAGTGCAGCGGAGTACATCAAGTGCACTGCGAGCTCCGCGGATTCCTCTATCGAAGGCCCCGCACTCAGGAGGGCATAGAGAATCACGAGGTTCTGATTGACTACGATCGAATCGCTGTCGTTCAGAAGGATGTCGCACTTTCCGCGGTAGCCCTTGGGTAGCCCGTTCACTGTCTTGACGAGGCTGCGGATGTCTCCTGACGCTAGAGTCGATACCCGTCAGGAGAGAAGGGTGCATGAATATGATGAACCGATTCCTACCTGCGAAACATACCTTGAAATTACGATTGATGTCCTCACCTTCGTTATGTGAGAGGCGTAGGCAATCAGAGGCGTACTGGGAATGGCCTGCTTTGCTGTTGAATCGAGGCTCGCGTTCCTGCTGGATCCAGCCCGGGCGCCAGTTGCTGTCACGAAGAGGGTGCTCACAATCCGACCGATGCTTGGACCAATGCTGTCTTTGACAGTGTCCGGAGCAGTACTGAATACATGAGAAAAAACTGGTTTGAAACCGGATAAACTGAGCATACCTTGACCAGCATGCACTGGAGAAGATAAAAGTTAGGACCTGTGCCGAGTTTTTATGACGTTGATTCACCTTGGAGCATGCCAGAACACCAATCTGCGAACAGGGTTTCGGTACCAGACCGACTCGTCCCTGCGGTATTTGATTAGCACAGGGGACCTGCGACACCGTCGTCCCTTCCGCGCCGGACCCCAGGCCGAGGGACATAAATGTCTCTAGCGTTCCTGTGTAGTGTTTGGACTCGCTCTTGCCTCTCGAGCGCGTCGACGCCGATCGTTTGAGGCGTGCAAGCACCGCGCGGCACTGAGTGTAATCTACCGCCATGGTGGCTGTGATGTCGATGGAGGAGTAGGGAGTCGTGGCATGGTGCACGGTGTACGCCCAGATTAAAAGACGAGGCAAACCTGTCCCCTGATGAGAAGATGAGAAGGCGCCCAGCGAATCCTCTTTACGTGTCGAGAGTTTCTGTTCAGGCGGCCAGTGGTCTTCTGCCGCGGATATACACCCCGTCATGGATATTCACACTGTCAAGAGTATTGTCGTGCTGCAGCATGTACTTGATAAAACTGACTGGTATTTCAAGAAGTCGGCGTTTCATATGGATGTGGCCGGCAGGATCATGGATGTGAACAAGAACGGGGGGCTACGATTACTTGCTAGCTTCAAACTCCACGAATCGTGTGGTGCCGTCCGATCCCCCAATAATGACTGAGTAAAGTGTTTCAGATGTTTGGCTTGAATTAACATACAAAGGACCGCTTACATGCATCATAATACTCAGACTTGGTCACATCCGGGATGCTTTGTCGCAGCGAAGCTAGAGGCACGGCTGCCCGCTACCAAGAGGGATAAGACCGCATGCTAGATGAGGCGGAAAAAGAATTACACGCCTTGGGATGAATACGGTGGATGTTCCTCATCTTCAGTTTACAGCGAGCCGCGACTGTATTTGTGTTGTGGTCCTGGAGGAAAGATCGGAAAGTTGCATAATCATCGGTGAAGATGCCCATTCCTTCTATGAACCGGCACCTCACAGGCGAGACGACGCCTGAACGGTTGCCGATATCACGAATGTCGATTCCCTGGTGTCAAAGAATCAGTATGGAGCATTTGGTTAGCGCACTTGATATTTCTCACCATTATGGAGGCATATTTTTCCGCCAAATGTTTTGCGATATTGATATTGGGCATGACAGGCTTCCTCGCTTGCCAGTTCATGAAGTAAACGAGAAGAACTGCGAACTTGTTTCGACGGTTCAAGTGTGGGCCCCAGTCCTGAAGAATCGAAGAAAATGGAATATAGTCCGCGATGTTTGACGTCTCGATCCGGTCGAAGCAACCAGATGAGAAGGGAGGGAGTGCGCCTCGTTTGATGATACCAGGAATGTTTCTTGCATCGAGCAGCGTGAGCTTGATACTGATGTTAAGGTCGCGCAACTTGGTCGCGAACTGGATAAGCTGATCTTTGACGTAGAAGAAGAGACATCCATAAACATCCGCTCTGTCAAGTCCGTTACTTCGGGCGTGCGCAAAGACAAGCGGCAGGTTCCATCCAGTCAGCGGGCTGTCGCTGTCACGCATGAGCCAGTCGCCCCCTGCAGAGTAAAGAAGGCTGGTAGAAGTTACATTGAGTAGTAATATTGAGTCTTTCCAGTGAAACTTACCGGTTAGGCTCATTGAAGTGGCCTGTCTGCGTTGAAAATGGGACTAAAATTCCTGATGCACGGTAATGCGAAAACGCCAGACGGTGGCTGGGCTCCAGCATAGAAACATGGCGGTCGGTATAGTCCTGTCGCTCCCGGTTACACATGATCTTCGCGTAAGCAAACCGCGCTACACCCATGCCATACCGAGAACGGAGCATATCCAGCGTAACGTCAAGGTCGCTGGAAGTCAAGCTGGCGACCAATTTGCCTGTACCTCTGACGGGTATCGCCTTTTGGCCATCGCATGGGAGGTCTTTTATGAGTTGAATACTCTTGCTGACAAAACCGGCCATGGCAGAAGTAACGCATGACGAATACATGAGGTGCAGGGCAAGTTCCGCAGCGGCATCGATGTCAAGGTCTGGGTTGAGTAGAGCCCAAAGGACGACACGATTGTGGCCAACGACTAGTGGATTTAAATCGTTGAAAAGGATATCGCATTTGCCTTCGTAATTGGCTGGGAGGCCGTTGACCGTTTTGACCAGGTTGCGAATATCTCCAGATGCTGAGGAACATGACAAGTAAGGAGGTCTTCGGACGATTTGGTACGCAAATAAAACGACGCACCCGCAAAGCAAATTTTGAAATCCATTTGCGAGGCTGCTTCGCGCTCGTTCTCTGACAGGTGAAGGCAGTCCATGGCAGGTAGATTTCCCCATAGATATGCGTATGGCAGTCCAAAACTGACATGCGTGCGGCCGTCGAAAGGATTTGAGCTGCTCTCCATAAATGCCGGGTGTCTTTTCTCCTTGACCCAAGCCGGGACCCAGTTTGGACTCATGTACGCTCCCTTACAGTCTAGCCGGTGCGCTTTCCAGTGCGACTTTTGGCAGTCCGAGGAGCAGTACTAAAGGTCCAATCAGAAACGCTACTTGATGTCGCCCCCAAGCAAGCTTACCCGAGTCAAATGACACTATGCATTGGGTGAGATTTGGACTTGAATCAACCAAAGATAATCCGAGCGCGGACCTGCGAACACGTGAAAGCCCCATTTTTCTGGCATGAAGTATCGTCGGAGACATTTCCACACAGAGGGCGTGATAGAGTCTGTCCATCCGGCTGAGACCCAAGTCGGTTTTCTAGTGAAGGTATTGTCATCGGTTATAAGGGGAGCAGTCGCGGTCGTTGAAGAAATGGCAGGGCAGACGGGCTCTGCAGGTTGAGTTGGACGACAGGAAGATATGTATCTTGTCGAAGGTCGCCGCGTGGATGCATCGAGGCCTGTGCGTCGACTTCTATCAGCGTTGATCCTTTCAGAGGCCATTCCATTCCCATCGAGCGGAAACTAATGAAGCTTGCAAGACACGAAAGGTGGACATCAAGGGCAATTCACTGGCAACGTGGAAGATCGAAATCTTGAGTTCCAGTGTTCACTGAAAATCACGTAGACACCCGCAGTGCTACTAGGTCACAAGACAACAGCAGGCCCCTGCAGTTTGAACAGCTCAGTGAATTCGTTATCGGTGTCCTTGGGAATCACCCCCGCGGATAGGCGCCTAACCATGGAGCTTCTCTGCAAACTTCAAAGATAAGCGCACAATTTGGGTTCCACACAGCAAGAATTGTGGTGGGAGCCGTACGCCACCATAGAAGTCATTCATGTAGAGACCAAAAAAGACAAAATCGTGCATACGCAGTAAACCGTACCCCAGAGGCAAGAAGTAAAATAATCCTCGACACTGGACGCGCCGCTGCCCGCAGAGGCGGCAGGCCGCCGCAGATGTGGAAAAGTAAAACGTAATCATCAATCCACGTGCACACCGATCGAGTCTGAGCACATGTACCCCATCCTGCTGCCATACCCAATTAGCCCAATATGTCGGAACGCTCCAGACGCGATAAATCTAAAGCTGATAAGCTTGCAGAATACAGAAGAGCGCGTGAAGGTGGAAAACGGTCTTTCAAGGTAAAATCAGACGCGTCTAGAACGACACTCGCTAACTAAGCTACCAGGAAGAGGATACTCAGATCTACGACGAAGTTTCTGAAGAGCAGTACAAGAGCATCGTCAAAGGGAGGCTTCAGCAGGACGATTTTGTTGTCGATGATGGTGCGGAAGGCTACATGGACAATGGCATGGACGATTGGACAGATGGACGCGACGAAGACGACGAGTCCGAAGAAGACGTGCCCAGAAAGAGCAAAGGTGAGTGTTGTGGATTTCGGAGCTCTAGTGATGCTTGACGCATTTTACAGTGAAGAAAAAAGGCAAGACGGATGTACAAAAAGCGAGGCAGGGACCCAGGGTGCCTTCACCGTCGGCGGCTCCTTCCATTAGCGCGTATCGACCCAAAGTCTCTGCTGAGGAAGAGGCGGACTTTATGGCTTCATTGATGGGCGATATAGCGAAACCGACGACCTCTGCATCGACAATCATGAACAAAATATCGCGAAAGCGGAAGCCATCCCCAGAGGACGACTTCTCCGACCGATCGTCACCTGCTCCTTATGAATCGCGTTCATACCGGGGGAGGACCCCGATTGTCGACGCGTCTTCGGACGGCCCGTTAGATGAAGGGGTCCCCGAGCCTCCCAGCGACGACCTCTATATGAGCCCGAAGAAGAAAGTCAGGATAACATCCAGTGGCGGTGCGACGCCCGCTCTAGATCGCTTCGCGAAGTTGGAGGTCAACAGCGACTATGCATCCGATATGTCGTTCGATGATTTTGATATGGATGCCTTCATGGATGTGGACGACGATGAGTTAGAGGTGAAGCCCTCCGTGAAGGCCGAGGCGCAGACGAGAGGTACCAAACCCGGCACTTCGGGCCACTTAGACGCGAAACCCACCTGGCTATCGGTCTACGACGCGCTCACTGTCGCCGAGCCTGATACTCTCGGGCCACTCAACACAACATCCACTTCCTCGTCAAGCACGAGCAAAATATCTGTCTATGAGCCCGACGGTTCCTTGCGGTTCTTCTGGATTGATTATCTCGAGCAGGATGGCAAGATTTACTTCGTTGGGAAATTGAAGGACAAAGCCTCGGGCGCCTGGGTGTCGTGCTGTATCACAGTGGAGGGGATTCAACGCAACCTCTTCGTGTTACCCCGAGAGAAGCGCGGTGAAGCGGGCGAGGACGGCGAAATCCACGACACGGATATAGTTCCAACTCAACTTGACGTGCACGGTGATTTCGAAATGATGCGGAAGCAGCTTGGCGTCAAGGCATGGAAGGGCAAGTTCGTGAAGCGAAAGTATGCTTTCAACGAAAAAGATGTGCCCCGTGGGGAGAGCCAATGGCTCAAAGTTGTCTATAGTTTCAGTGGTACGTCGTTGATCGCAACTTACCATCCCGTCTGACTCGAGCGCATAGACCCGCAAATTCCCATGAACGCGTGTAGTCCAAACATCGCCCAGATCTTCGGGACCAACACCAGCGCCTTCGAGATTCTTGTTCTTAAACGCAAGATCATGGGCCCCTGCTGGTTGGAAATCAAGAACCCTCAAGTTGATCACAAAGGAGTACGTCTTTTGTTGAGTCTCTAATGACATATATCTCAGGCGACGCACAGGTATCTTGGTGTAAGGTTGAGGCAACAGTTACTGACCCGAAGGACATCAACCCATTCTCGGAAACCGACCCCAATGCCCCACGCGATTTGCCTCCTTTGACTGTCGTCAGCTTGAGCGTTCGGACGATCGTAAATCACCAAGAAAATAAACGGGAAGTTGTCTGCACGACAGCCCGGATTTGGCACAACAGTTCGTGGTTTCATCACTCTGTACCTTTCCTTTCTATATCTTTGAGCAACCTTAGTGGCCATTGACGACCCCACGCCGCCGGAGAAACTCCCATGTACTGTCCACACCTTCGTTCGGCCGCTGGACAGATTCCCGCCGAACTTCGAGGCTCAAGCGAAGGCGAATGGTAAAGGCTTCATCTCGCCCATGAAGAACGAACGCATGCTCTTAAGTAGTCTGCTTAGTAAGATGATCTCAAGTGCTCTTCCAGTCGGCTGAAGAATTTTCTAGTGACCCTCTACAAGGCAGACCCTGATGTCATCGTTGGCCATGAGTTTTTGGGCGTCTCCCTTGATGTCCTGCTACATAGGATGCGAGATCTCAAGGTCGACCACTGGTCCCGCATTAGCCGCTTCCGACGTGCTCGGTGGCCCAACATCGGCAAGCAAGGCTCCAACCTAAAGTTCTTGAATGGGCGTATGTTGTGCGACCTTGCTAGCGACGGCGCGAAGGTACGGTCAACCATTGTCTCTTCATATCCAGCATACAACTCATCTTTCAAACTAGAGCATGATTTCTTCGACGACCTGGTCGATGACTGAGATGTGTAAAACGCACCTTCGCAGTGAACGGCAGGATATCGATCCGGACGAGACGGCGAGCTACTTTGATGGAGGTCTAAGCACACCCGATCGCCTCCTGACGTTTGTGCGACACTGTGAGCTCGATGCTCATTATCAGATGGCCATTGCGGCCAAAGTTCAAATTTTGCCGCTGACGAGACAATTGACAAACCTTGCTGGCAACTCCTGGTGCGTCTTTTTTTCACCAGCCCTTTAGGCCTTCCACTGAAATTGCATCAGGAACAAGACTCTGAATGGAGGTCGCGCCGAGCGCAATGAATACATTTTGTTGCACGAATTCCACCGACTTAAGTACATCTGTCCTGACAAGACATGGGGCAAGAAGGCTGTAGCTGCGGTGAAGCAGGAATCCCAAGACGATGATCCGGAGATTGCGAAGACGACGAAAAGCAAACGGGACAAGTACAAGGGTGGCCTGGTCTTCGAACCCAAGAGAGGCTTGTGGGATCGGTTCATCCTCGTCATGGACTTCAACTCGCTGTACCCAAGTATCATTCAGGAGTACAACATTGATTTTACTACGGTTGAGAGGATTGACGATGATGAGGTAAGCCGATAATTTCGTTCATCCTTTTCGTCACTCATTGCCTCTTCATGCTAGACTGGCGAGGACAAGATCCCGGAACCTCCATCTTCCGACGTTCCTCAAGGGGTTCTGCCTCGTCTTATTGCTACCCTCGTCAACCGGCGGAGACAGGTCAAATCTTTGATGAAGGATAGGTCTGCAACGCCTGCGCAGCTCCTCCAGGTATGGATGGATCGTCGTCTCAGATGACAGGAGGCTTACATCCGACCAGTACGACATCAAGCAGCAAGCCTTGAAGCTCACCGCCAACAGTATGTACGGCTGCCTTGGATTTGAATATTCGAGGTTCTTCGCACGACCACTGGCGGCCCTCACGACGTACAAAGGTCGCGAGATCCTGACCCATACGAGGGAACTAGCCGAGAGTCTGGAGCTCGACGTCAGTCCTGACTCGAACATCATTTATATGATTGCTGATAGTCTCTTTGATTCAGGTTGTCTACGGAGACACGGATTCGGTTTTCGTGAATTCGAATGTGACTGAGCTCTCAGAAGCCTTGCGGATATCAGCCGAGTTCAAGAAAGCTGTCAACGACCGCTACAAGCTTCTTGAAATCGATCTCGATAGCGTCTTCCAACGCCTTCTGCTTTTGCAGAAGAAGAAGTATGCTGCTATCAAGGTTGAGGATGGGTCTAGGACCTCGACAGAGGTTAAGGGTCTTGATATGAAGCGTCGCGAGTATTGCGCGTTGTCTAAGAATGTGTCACAGTCAGTGTTCCGTGCATGGTCATTCTGCGAGGTTTCTCACTCCCTTCAGATATGTATTGGATCAGATTCTATCTGGCGAAGAAACGGAAAACGTGGTCGAAAACATCCATGACTATCTGCGAACGATCGGCGAAAATGTTCGCGAAGGAAAAACGAAGATCGATGACTTCATTGTTTTTAAGGTCAGTGCCTTGCCGACATCAATTTTCTGGACTGTATTGAAGGTTGAGTATAGAGGCTTGGGAAAGCACCTGAGGACTACCCCGATGCCAAAAGCCAGCCTCACGTCCAGGTCGCTTTGCGTATGAAGGCAAGAGGCGGATCCTCAAGAGCAGGGGATGTTATTCCCTACATCTTTTGTCTAGGAGAGGGTGAAGAATCAGCAAAAACTGCTCAGGCTGATCGAGCGAAGCATCCAGACGAAATCAGAAGGGCTGGCTCCGAGCTTCAGATCGGTACGTCTCCATCCTTTGACCGGCGCGGTTTACTGTCAACTCCCTCCAGATTTCGACTACTATCTGGCTCATCAGGTCTTGCCACCTATTGAGAGATTGTGTGAACCTATAGAAGGCACAGATCGAGCACGATTGGCGGAATGCCTTGGTATCATGACTTCCATGCTCACGTCCACCTAATGTCTGACTACTTTCAGGTTTGGACCCTGCCAAGTATCGCACCTCTGTCGGAGGCCCAGACGAGCGGGCCTTCTCTTCTCTCGATTCGCAAATGTCGGATGCGCAACGATTCAAGGATTGCCAGCCCTTCCTTGTTCGTTGTCGGCATTGTCAAGGCGAACTCCCCTTTGCACCCTTGCATGATCGAGATGTAAGATTCAGCGTTTATACAATAGTGTGAAAACGTTCTCTGACGTCTTCGGTTCACTCAAGGCGTCAATCGTACACCAGACAGGGCCTTCCTGTCCTGCGTGTCAGAAATCAATCAGTGTCGGTAGTCTTATCATGCAACTTGAGGCGCAAATTCGCTCTCTCATCGCCAAGTACTACGAGGGATGGACCGAGTGCAATGACCAGACCTGTGGAAACCGTACACGCATGATGGGTGTCTATGGCAGACGATGCTTGCGCCCAGGCTGCATAGGCACTGTCTCCTTTGAAGTAAGTCTCGCTTCGTAGCTTTTGTTGCGTTTGGACTAAGCCGGCGGATCAGTATACCGACGCTCAGCTTTACACCCAGCTGAGATACTTCTCCTCGCTGTTTGATGGCGAACGAGCGATCAAGGCTTCCAAGGGCAGTTCAACAACAGAACAAGGTATGGGCCCCTCTCTTGATTCATCGATGATGACTGATTGTTTTTGTGAAGAAACCCTCGTTGCGCTAGTTCAGTTTAACGCCGATTGTCTCCAGGCGCTAAATGATTGTACTGAAAAATACCTTGATCAATGTGGTCGCCGATGGGTTGATCTGAGTGGGATTTTCTCCTTCATGAAAATCTAGCTTTCTTCTGCTCACTTGGTTTTGTGCTCTGGTTCCCTTTTGTAGTTTATTATAGACTGTATCACCATGTCTGCCTGGCATTTCTGGGTCCAAGATTCCTGAAACCCTCTGATCGATTGCGCCTTCTTCAGTAGGCCCGTAACAAGAACACGGCCAAATTCTAAAAGTCGGGGTACCTCCCATCATACTTAGACTGGTAACCATTCCCTCCAAAGAAACAAGGCAACGTGAGGCTGTAGGTGCACCTTGTTCGTGAGATGATTCGAGAAGCCATGACATCCTTTGAACGCGCATATCAAACCCAGGGCTTGCAACGATCAACGCACACAGTCAGCCAGAGAGGGTGGAGAGTTAATCAATTGCATCAAGTATGTTGCGCCACAACCCGATTATATTGCTTTGCGGTGGTGCCTGCCACTGCCTGGCAGCCCGGCGCCGATCAAGTTAACTTAAAGTCATGGGCAGTTGCCATACTGACCCTGAACAGCCATGCCTTGTGGAACGTCTGTTCGCAATGGATTCGCAAGACTTCAGAGACGTTGGCTGATGTTTTTCCATCGGTGGTCTCAGGAGTGCTGTCTTCATCCATACAGACAGTGAGGGTCATAATGTGCGGCGCTCCCTGACATCGCATTTGGTTCAATCCAATTCAATTTTACAAACGCATCAATATTTCAAAGTCGCGCTCGTAAGTGCCAGCACCTCCTCTGACAGGACGGATAAGGCATACAGTTGTGCGTGCATGGACATATGGCATGTAGTATTGGATGTCCACTATACGGAGAACGGAGTACAGTGGCGACATAATGAAGTCTGAGGTGAAAAGCGCTTTACGATGCCTCGGTTTTCGTGCGAGCCCTCTTGGTCGCGGTCGTGTTCTCCCTGTGTGGGTAGATCCAAGGTTAATAAGCAGATCCGGTCGTAGCCAGTGAAAATGCATTGTAAGAAAGGCAACACTAACCTGAATCCATTCTTGAACCGCCTCGACACATCCTTCAAGTAGCGCAACCTGCCAGTTCCGGTGGTCTTTCTGCGCTTGGCCTTTTGACCCCACTCGTACGATCTCAGCTTGGCGGAGGGGTATCCGCATTGAGCGCAGGCTGTAGAAACTGCTCAGGACGATCGCATCGCACACATATTTCGATGAAGCGCACTTTTGTGCTGCCTGTGGAAGGCACGGTTTCCGCAACGCCGGCAGAGCGTGTGGGTCTTGGTGTGTCTCTTACTGTATAAAACAGTCAGGAAGATCGCATTGATGGTATTCAGGCCAAAACGCACCCAAAGGACGAGGTACCTGGAGGCGAAGGGGAGCCAAAAGGTCAATATGTGGTTAGGGAATTAAACGGATTTCTGCGCGAACCTTTCGTCTAAGGAAGCGGGAAGAAAGTGGTTAGCATATTGTTCAGCGAGGCAGAGGGGCGCGAGGAACTGGGTCAAAATTGCGAGCCCTCGAGAACCAAAATCCAAATCCACGCCAAACCTCATCCCAAGTCATCCGACCTAATCCACCCAATCCACCCAGCCGATCCACTCCATTCCTTCCAACCAATCGATATATGGTCTCGAGGGCCTGTATACGGCGATTTGAAGTTGCAGGGACTCACCATCGCGTCGTTTTCTTGAGGATTTTAGTGTCGGTGTCGGCTGGAGGAGACTTTGGACCTTAGTTGGCGAGGTGTCAGGGTGTGGGAATTTGGCCACGTTTTTGCCAAATCGGCTATGTATCCGATCGACCAGCTTCCTCACGCAGCAACCACGCCCACTTTCCTTCCTCTGCTCGTTTCTCATCTTGAATTATACACTTCTTGAACTGATCAGGGAGGACTCTGGAAATCTCTTCCATCGCCACCGATGTTTTCGAGAGGCACATTTCGTGGTCGGCGGTCCAATCCAGCGTCGAGCGCGTCCAACATTCACCGCGAGGACCAGCAACCCAACGAAGAGATTAACAAGAGACAGCGTGCTGGGCCTCCTTCGGTTGTGCGCACAGTTGTACCGCTTCCTGGGAGGGGAAATTGGAATTCTCCAAGGGGCACTAATCGTGGCCACAAGCCGACGCGCGGCGGCTGGACCCAACATGCTGCGCGAGGCTCAGGAAACAGGTCTTGGAGAGCCTCTCACAGTCATCACGGAGAACATGGTCGTGGCCATGGGTTCCGCCAAACCGCACCATTCTATCAACAACACTCTTCGACGAGCACTGATCAGTCTTGGCATACTCCGTCTCCTAGCTGGAAGAACTCCCAGCCTGAGCCTTCTGCATCAGCACACAACCAGGAGCCCAGAATTAACCGTTCATTTGTGGGTGTCTCTCTACCCTCCTCCGGTGCACCTTCCACCAGTACTCTAGCGCGTGACTACTCACAGACACCCAGACTCTTGAATCATCAGTCTACGACCTTTCATGATCAGCTACCACAACCTATAGGCAACACAGGAATACCCCTTTCTCTGGACACATCTGTAGCACACATGCCTACAACGAATCTCTCTACGTTACCATCGAATTCGCCTTGGCCGCATTCAGAGGATATGCTCCCTCGGAAACGAAGAAGACTCGATTGCGCTCCTTCTCCTTCCGAATCTGCAACCAAGTTAGAGGAGCCAGCAAACCTGGAGATTGCGAGCATCCTCCCACCATCAGTAGTCAGAGTCAAACCTGAGGAGAGAAGTCCTTCGCCGCCCGTGTCCTCGCGTCGCCTCGTGACCCAATCTTGCAATTTCTACCCCCTTCCCACGAACTGCCGGAAGATAGACCCGGATACACATGTTTTCAATCCAGATCATGTCAGGAACCGCAACGCTTTATGCGCCAAGGAGCGCGCGATACTCAAAGATCGTGGCCTCACGACGACAAATGTTCTATTCAGGTATTTTGCATTGACTTATCTCGTGTATTTCATCTGAAATTCGAAACAGGGACGATGGTATGGTCATCGAATGGAAGAGTCCCGTTGCGGTGTGGTCAGACACACTGCTTCCTGAACCTTCGATTCCTAGGCCTGTTTCGATTCTGAAAGAACGACCGGCGGAGTCCAATGATCCTCTCCCACTTCTTAAATCACCTTCTCAGCGATCCTGTAGCCCTGAAGTCATCGAAATAGACGGTCCATTCTCCCCGAAACCGAAGTCGAAAGCGCAGCAGGAGAAGATAAAAGACTTGTCATCGAAAAAGAAACACATCCCTCTGCCGGGTCGGTTGGGCTGGCGGCGCCCTGAGACCGCTCATACTACTACTACTGCTATCACAATCACACCACCACCACCACCACCCTCTCAGACGGCCGACACTGAACTGTCTCAGTCTCTGGCGAAAGCGAAGGCGTCGGAACTGCCGCAGCCGTCGCCGGCTCCACCTCGACCTCGGCCGCTTCCTCTTCCAAAACCGCGCCGCAAGGAGCCCGTCGTCTCTGCAGAGGCATCAATTCGAGCTGCTTCATCTCAACGCGAAAACATTTCAACCTCTTCACCCACCCAACCTTTTGCGCAAGACATCGTGGAGACACCGCAGCCTTCCCAATCAGAGAATGCAAGAGTGCTCTCACCCGACGTTTGGAGTGCGGAAGACCTAGTTGACGTCGAGCCTCTCGCAGTCGATTATCTTCAAAGGTTCGTCATTTTCATTTCGGGCCCTGTCATCCCTCAGCGCCAATCTTACGCCATATTATGTAACAAGGTATATTAAATCCTTCGATGCGGACCTCTCGATTCTCCGCGCGGCATACGCTCTCAATGCCACATTTTCACTGCACATGCCTGCCTCTCCATTACCTCCCTCCTCTTCTTCACCCCCACAGAGGGATGCACTCCTACAGGGATCAGAGGTGATCGTCTCAGAGTTGACGCGCAACTTGGAGATGTATAAGTTCTGTCCCGTGGGCATCGTGCATACCGTGCGCCTACACTACGACGTGGTCTCCCTGTGCCCGGCTGCAGGAGGCGGGGTCCTGCTTCTTGTGCACGGGGAAATAGTGGACATGTCGTTGGAGCGACTGGAGGTACGTGGTCTTGAGATGAGATTTGTATTGAGGAGGATTCAAGGCGATGGGGCAAACGGGGAGAAGGCGAGATGGCCATTGGTTGCTGTTTCGCAACAGATTGCGATCAGGGGGAAAGAGAAGAAGCTTGTTGGGGCTGGCCCTGTTGTTGGTCTTTCTTGAGCTACGAATGGGATGGAGGTGGTTGTTTTTTCTGTTGGGATTTTTCTGCGGATAGTGGATAGCAAGGGCAACGGATGGTCAGAACCTTTGCTCCGCAGGCTGGGTAAAACGAAAGAAAGTTGTATTGTACTATCTACTCCACTCGCATAGCTACTACCAATATCCATGAATGCATCTGCATTTGTGCACTGACCTGGTCTTTCAGCCCAATGCGCGTTTATGTAAGTAGGCCTCAAACTAACTGTTACACCACGGCGTACGCGTTGTTTGTGAGTATTGTCTAGTCTCCAAACAGACCTAAACTCTGATGATAGTCGATCAGAAGTATTGTCCAGTGATCCTGATATGATCTCACTGTCAGATCAAAATCTGGCCTGGTTTACTTCACCGCGTTCATGTCGACGCGATGTCTGCGTCGATTTTCTCGCTACCCGCCCCACTTATTCTTCTCGTCCATCTCCACATTCTCGAATATCCCCACGCGAACAGACCTGAATACGACCACAACATTTTCGAACCACGTGTGAGAGGCTTAAAGGACCGAACAAAATCGCTGGAGGATGTTACCTACTTTCTTGTGGGACGGCTAGAAGGTAGAGCTAGAACGGTACGTCTTTATTACCTCCCCGTATATACGGCACCAACGGATCGCAGCATAGATTCTAGCGACCTACCCATGTACAGCGCCGTCGGACACAGTGGCCTTTCGGACATCTCTGTCAAAGTACCTGGAGACATTACGGCACAATTCAATATACTCTACCGCGAAACCTGCTGCTGGACTCGTCAGCTCAAAGTCGAGAGGAACGGACGCTTCGAAAGAGGCAGAAAGTGGTGCCGCATGGTGGTGGAAAGACGTCGTTGTACGTAAATCCTTGCTTGAAGAGTGTGCTGGTGAAAGGTGCGGTATTTCTCCCTTCGCTTCTTTTTAAACCCATGTGAATTGTATTGAACTAGATTTGAGCGCCTGTTACTCTCTGTATCAACTCATGCCCTGTTAAAGGGCACGTCTCTCAGTCGAGCTAGTCCCGAAAATACCAACGTGTGGCCAGGCTGAATCTGTCTCCTCTTGCCATGTCACTGAACAACCTCCAATCAGGCTCTGCTACGTTCTCAGCCTATCCTCTACGCCGAGCTTCTGGCAAAATGCAAAGCTGCACGGCATAGATGGACCCAATCAGCTTCGGTTCTTCTCCACCAAGAGGAAGATCTTCGCTTGCTACGGGTGTGCCTTGCAAAATCCTTAATTCTCGAGCTTTCGTTAATCCATAGTGCAAAAGGAACACTTAAAATCTCACGGCGGCGAGGTTGTGTCCAAGTATTCGGCTTTATCAACGGAACGACTTGTCGCACTTGTTCAATCGAAATGCCAGGACCTTTTACGTCGTGCGTGGTCAGGTGGAAATGGTCAATTGGCACTCGAGTTCCTGGTCAAAGCTGCTGGGCTCGAAACTACCGAAACCAGAACCGCAGCTACGAAGTCTTCAGATACTCCATCAAGTGCCGCACCGAAATCACAGAACCTAAACGTTGCTCCACAACCTCTTCCCGTGGCAGCAGCTCACCATCCATTATATCTGAAGAAAATACGAAAGCCAATATTCTCGACCTCAAGTTCGCAACACACCGCTGAAGGCGCGGATACAGTGGCGAAGCCCTCATTAAATCTCAATTCTGACCGCTCCGTATCAACCGTAGCGCTCACTGACAGGTTGGAATCCGAGTCAAGAACCCACCAGGCTTTGACAGAGGCACTTTCACGTGTGCAGGCGGTCGGGCGCGACCTTGTGGAGCGCGCCAAGGTGCTCGAGGCGAAGCGCAAGGTTAAAAAACCGCCGCAGCACCCAGCCTTTTCGCTTGACCTTTGGGAGCGAGACCTTGAAGCACCTATAAACTTTGATGTGCGTCTTTCTCCTCCTCCGTGGTTTAAAGCTGGACGAAGATGCTAAAGGCCACCGATGCAGACAAAGCCCACACCTGACCTGCTAGCTAAGTTTGGTCTCCATGCCACTGAAATGGAAGGGGAGTTGGACGCGCGCATTGATGCAATTCGTGACACCGCACTACCTGTCTATCCACCGGTCCCAGACCTCTCTGGGCATCGACTTCCCGCCGCCGAAATAGGAGCTTCTCGAATACCGCGCGCAGGACCCACCAAAGCCACCTCGGCACCTGTACCCTCTACCGCATTGCACATAACAGCACCGTATGTATCACAACCTATGACTTCTACGCCACCTCCTACCACCAAACAGCCACCTCACAAGGTGGTTGTCGCTCGTGAAGATGATGCGAAAGGCGCGGCCCGCAGAGCGTCAAAAGTACCGAAAAAGTCAATTAGATTCTCCTTAGCGATCCACCGTCGGCCTTCGCTTTTCGCGACCGGCAACCTATCTGACGAAGAAGACGTTTTCGAATCCGACGTCAATAGAGTAGGTCCTTCTGTTTATTTCCCCCTTTTGATATAAGTACATCATGTTCAACGACTGTCAGATCATTCGCGGTACGCACGATGATTCCATGGAGGAGGAGCTTCACCCGAAGACACCCAAGCCCAAGACCCCACGCGTGAACCGCATCTTCACGGGCAAGCAAGGCGGGTCGACTGCCAAGCGCCCGAAACAGTCGTTCCCTATGGTGTTTAAAGAGCCGGTTGTACCTCTCCCGTCGCTTGTTTCCGGCTCAACATCGTTTGACGATTTTATGGCGGATAGCGATGGGGATGAGGGCGGGAGCCGGAGCAGGAAGAAGGGAAACGAACCAAGGGACGAGGAAGGGGCTGGTGTCGAGTATATACACGAGGCGCCCAGTATGACGCTTCGTGAGATCCTGTTGAGCGCAGACACGACACACTTTGCTTTGCTGGGTGAGGTTTTTTGTTATGCTTTCATGATCTTCTGCATAACTCATTCTGGATAGAAGATGAGCAGGACTTCAGGGACGAGTCATTTGAGTGGGACTAGTTAGTGACTGACGACGTTGCTAAAAATGATTTTCATTAAAAATCCCATACTTGAGCGTTGCAAAATCGAACTTTAATAGTCCCTGAACACAACTTATTACTTGACAGGCGATCTTGGATTCGACATTCGTACTTGGAAGGAAGAAAGACAGAAGGGAAAAAACAGGTCATTATTGCCGGAGTCCTGCGTGGCTTAAGTCCTAATCGGGGCATACCATACATAAACCACAAAAAAAGCAGCTGAACGGCCGCATAATACATAGCCCACCGCGAGGGTCGAACTCGCAGCCTTCAGATAATTTTAACGGTCGTAAAAGTCTGACGCTCTGGCCGATTGAGCTAGGCGGGCCCATTAAGCGATGGGTAACGAGACATTACTACTATATAGATCATTGGCATCAACCCTAACCCCTGTGCTTCCTACTGTCCAAAGCACTCAATTCGGACCCAACCTTCATCTTTACAAGTACCGGTAGCGTGAGTTTCAAGTGAACTCACTGAATTTGCCATCTCATGGTGAAGAATATAGACCCCCTTAATTCTAGCCAGAATGTCAAGGTAAGTCTGGGGTCTTCGACTTCCTAAGCGAGGCGTAACTATGAACACAGATAGAGCATCTTGAATCGCAAATCCAGGCCTTCAAGACGAGAACATCAGTTCTCCAACAACAACGGATTTCAGCCATCGACGCGCTAGACGAAGTGGCGAAACAGCTCAGGCATGAGCTCGAGGAAGAGTCGCGAAACCGCAGATGCGTGGAACAGAACCTGCGCCAGAACAGTATCCTTCTTCATCAAGTGGAAAAAGAAAGGGACGATCTTCGTGAAGCTGTACTCGATTTGATCAAAGAAGGTGCGCCGTTTACCTTCATTCTTTCTCTGGACGTCATGCTCAAAACTTGTCTAGTCGAAAAGAACAACGATTTCAAGTCGTGGCCGCACAGCAAAATGCAGCTTTCAAGTTACGCAGGTATGTGGGTCATCAGCTCCTATCTCAAAAGCCCCAAGTGAACGCTCGATTGATATGAATGAGATAGCTGATACACCCTGCAGACCCTGCGGCGTTTGCCCTCGTACCTCCACAGTCCACACAACTCCAAGAGCTACAGGAGAACCTCGTGTATGCCAACAGTATCGTCCGCACCCTCAAAGCCGAATTGTTTCTTGAACGGCAATCTCACGCACAGACGCGCGCCCGTGTCTATACGCTTGAGGCCCAAGTCGCCAGCCGTGACACTGCACTAGAGGCCTGGGCACAACAAACCGGCTCTTCCACTCCTTCCGCTGCACGGAGTTCGAGTATGAACACAAAAGGGAAAGGAAAAAGAAAGTCGGACGCGCCACGAGATTTGGACCAGGCGGAGATTTCGTCGTTGTTCGTCCATACGCTGGTGCATAACAGGTATCTGGAACAGGAGATCCGGAATCTCTTTGCTAATGTAAGTATCTGCTGCCCTTCTCCCTACGGTGTTCGCCTCATGTCATTTGCAGCTTGAGAGAGCGCGTTCAAGGGCAGCAACGCAGGTGTCGCATCCACCGCGACCATCCACGCCGTCACCGCCTGTCATTCTGTTGAAGCCCGAGATACCTCAGCATTCGCCATCCCCTCAGCGTGGACGTACCAGGGAACGGAAAACTCCGTATCACGAGTCTCCCGAACGACGAACCACTAGCACAGATATTCTTATTCCAGAGTTTGAGGCAGACCTTCCACACTGTTCCACGCCACTGAGACCCTCGTCGAGCCCAAAAATAACCACGGCAGGTTTAGTCGACGACTTTGACCATCATGTTAGTGGCCAAGCTGGCCCCTCTCGCCGACCCCAAACGCCCCAATCTCCCGCTTCAACCGTGCGGCCCAATGACATTCTTCAGCGCCTGGACGATCAAATTCATCTCCTCTCTGCCCAGATTGACGCCTTCCGCGAGGAGCGTGCTACGCTCCTCCGCCTCATCGACTCTCAGTTGCACGTCAGAAATGAAAACGATGTGGAGGAGTTGGTTGACGAAGGGGAGAGATCTTTGGAGCCGGACGGCCACAGCTTCGAAGAACTCGAAGCAGAGCTCCACGGCCTTCGTCTTGACGAAGTGCATCTGGACGACGAGGAAACTGACCTTCGTCGACTGCGACGCGAGCTGGAGCTGGACGCGAGCACGGACGGCGGCGAGCGCTCCATGGATCTCGAAACACCACTGATTTCTACCTTTGTAATGTTGCCGGGGGCAGAGATTCCTTTGGGCTCGACCTCGCGGAGTCGAAGTCGCAGTCGAAGCCGGGCTGGCAGCACAGACACTGGGACCGGTGATCCAAGAGGGGTGGACCATCTTCTTGATGGCCAGGTCGCGGACGTGGACGTAGACGGGCACCTAAAAATTCAGCACCTGGACGATGACGAGATCTTGATGATACGCCCCCGTGTGGGCGGCACCCCGACACTACCCTTGTGATACACTGGCCCCCAGTTTATAAAACACGGCAGGTGGGTGGTGGAGCAAGTCTCCCGCCCGGTGTCGTCTATGCAGCGATGTTTCATCTACCCTCGACAGTCATTCATGGGCCTAATTATGTAGCCTGCATCCTTTGGTCGTTGACTCTCGCCTGAGGTCCAGCGTGGCGTGTGGCGTGTGGCGTGTGTCGTGCTGAGAACTGCCGCTATATCAAGCGCTCAGGACTCCTCTCCGGACGTACGTACCGTCACCCTCTTATTCCTTGGAATGTACGCCATACCTTGAGAAGTGCACGGCGTGACTGCTTTCTTGATATATTCTGGGAAGAGCATCTCGTTTGGGTTTCGGTGAGCACTTTCAGTACTGAGGCTGTGACCTTTATTTATTATTTATTTTCGGGAGGTCTCGCCATTCGTGCATCACTCCAAGTAGAGTTGGTTCCTTCATGTCTACTAGCCCCGATCCGGAGTAGCTATCGATGCTGGGTGCCCTCTCGATCTAAAGGCTATGGAACAAAACTTGGTGGAACATTGTATGAGGCAGTAGCAAATTGGTATATGAATCATAATGTGCTTTGTGGTTCCGCGGACTCAAGTCCTTTCTTATATGTATTATCGCGGGCTAAGATCACCCAGTGAAGAGACATGAACACACCCCGGAATATTCCCGGTTCCGTGATGATTATGTCCCTTGCACCGTGAGCGATACTTATATATGTAGTCGCGATATAGTCGGTCAAGGTGAAAAAATAGAGAAGCAAAGCATTGGGTAGCCCACCGCGAGGGTCGAACTCGCAGCCTTCAGATGCCCTGCCTAGGTAAGAGTCTGACGCTCTATCCGATTGAGCTAGGCGGGCGATGCTGATCGCCCGTAATTAACCCCATGAACTTGATAAGTCCTGTATTCCTGTTGGATTTGATGTGCTATAATTTGGCTATAATGCTCTAACTGGCTCCCAAATGAAACTTCACCACCGCGCCCCAACCCTCCTCCCTGCCTCTACGCAATCTCCCACACTCACCCCACCCACGCCGGCACCCACAACTTCCATTCGTCCCCTCCACGCGCCCGGTCCACCGTCGTCCTCCAAAACCTTGCGCAGCTCCTCCATGCGCTGGACATGACCGACCCTCAATGTCGGTATACAATCCTCATGGCGCCACACGTGCCACGCGACCGGGCGCGGTAGTTCACGCTGCAGCGCCTCAGTGAGGTGCGCTAGGACGCGCGTGAGGAGAACCTCGTCGTCGCCGGGGAGGGCACTGGGGTACGGCCCACCAAGCATCACGGTGAGCTTCGTGTACGACGCCTCATGCTGGGACCCGGGTGGGATTGGGAGCGCGCAGGAGTCGAAGACAGTGCCGAGGACACCTAGGTCTGAGGTTGATGCCGACGAGGAGGTGGGGTATCCATCGGCAGGCCGTGGGACGAGGTAGCCGAATCCTGGTGGGTGGATGGTGTTGGGCGGAGCTGCGAATATGAGGGAGACCACGACAACGGATGCGGCGGGGTTTGCTGTGAGGTGCGGAAGGGGTGTGGCATGTGAGGATGGCGGGGGAAGTATGGAGTCGAGTGTAGAGAGCGGAAGGGCAGAGACAATGTGTGTAGGGGTCAAGGCTCGCTTCGAGGTATGGATCTGAAATCAACGCGGTCAATAAATTGGGCGGCATCAATAGAAATATGACGCACAAGGAACGTATTTTCTGCGTCTTCAAGCATCTCGATAGCAGTTACGCCTTCCCCAGGAGAGAGTTGCACATTCGTCCGGAGCTCAAGAGACTTTACCAGGGAATCAGAAAGCGTTTGTATGCCACCTCGAAACGAGTAAACGGCGACACCGCGCATCAACGCCTCCACATCTCCCAACTCATACTCCTCTTTCTGTCCCTCTTGCGCAGCCTTCCCGAACCCTAAGAGTCCCTTGAGTATTCCGCGTACAACGCTTCCTCTCCCTCGCTCCTCGATATTATGCAAGGAAGGAAACGCAGCCTGCACACTGAGATCGCGTGAATCTGCAGCGTAGATCCCATGGCACAAAGCGCTGCCCATGACGCGTGCAACCTCAGACTCGAAACGGCGTGACAGAAAAGAGTCCAGAGACTCATCCCAATGCTTCTGCGATCGCAGTCCCGTCAGAACATCCTTAGAGCGGTTCTCCTTGCGCAAAGGTTCGCGGAGGATTGCGGGGAGTAGGATCTTCCGGAGAGGTGATCGGAGAAAGGCAAATGGCGAAGTTGGTATGGGTGTGAGCCCAGATTGGATTGCTGTGGAGTATAAGAAGCGTGAGCGGGCAGCAGGGGCTGTTCGTGGAGTCGTGAGGAGTGCAGGCTGGAGGTTGAGTAGATGGATCTGTGAAAATAGGTAAGGATTCGCTAAACCGATAGATTTCTGACCGGCCAAACCACAGCATCAGAATGTTCCAACAGGATAACCCACCAGTTCTAGTATGGCCTTTGACGCAGGCCGAAGCGTCCGCGGCCCAGCTTCGACCGTCAGCGGTAAGTCCGCGTTTGTGTCGCCTAGAGAGGACTGGAGCTGAACCTTTTCACTGCGAACCCAGCCACCCAGACGATTCTGTTTCTCCAGTAACGTTATTTGAGCATTTGGAAACCGACGCGAGAGGTGAAAAGCAGAAGAGAGTCCCGTCAGTCCACCGCCCAGGACAGCAATGTGTCGAGCACGAGGTGGCGCCATCGAGGAACATCCGAACTCCGCTATTGACTCCGCGCTCCGACATTGATCAAAGTTGAAACGTTGAAGGTCATCCGAAGTCTCCTAAGTATCGCAAACTAGTCTGTGATCAACATCGATTCTCGAACATAATTACGCAGTACTGAGTACGGCGGGGTGGTTGTGAGTCCAAAGGGCCGACTCTATTGCAAGTTCAACCGTGATTTGAAGCTGCCTAGGTGATACTCAGCCTTGGGGCGTCCTCAGTCTTAGCTCCGCGAATGGTCATCTGGTGGCGTACTGCAAGTCAAGTTAATTGAATTAATCCTGGGCACACATTTCCAGTGGTTCGTGGCGAGGAGCAATCCATTTGTGTGATAAAGATCTCATAGTCGTCTCTTCGACAACTTCGCCGAGTAGTTGACGCTTCCTCGTGTGGAGCTCCTCAAAGTTATTCCCATCACCCAGTTCGAAGACCGGGTGCTCCACGCTCTAGTGATGGAGCTGTATGGAAAACTCTGGCAGGTCGGCAGCGTCGAAGCGTTTATGGACGTCTGGGTCCATTATCTTGAATGTGAGTCTTAGCCTTGATTAATGATTACCGTATATCCAACGCCCGTTGACCCTTTTTTTGTCAGGTCATCATTATTCCTATTTCACCGGTCGCGTTTTACACCGCGACGTGAGCGAGAACAATCTCATGTTCAAGATCGGCAACGATGATCAAGTCAAGGGCATTCTGATTGATTGGGATATGGCCTCGTGGGTCGACGAAACCGGCGAGATACCTCTATCCACCGCTCAACACCGCCCTGGCACCCTCCCGTTCACGGCCATAGACCTTTTGGCTGAGAAACCTCCCCCGCATCTCTACCGCCACGACCTTGAGTCTTTCTTTTACATCCTCATCTGGGCAGCACTCCACTACGATTTCGAGAACAAGACCCGCGCATCTGAGGTTCACCCTGCCGTTGAGTCATGGAACTCCTCAATCATGGAATTTGGGCGTTCCAAGAAGAAGAACGTGGTCAGCTCCGGCGACGAGTCCGAAATTGAGGCGATCATCTCACAGATCCCACCGCAGTACCAGGACCTCGGGTTGTGGATCCGGGCGATCTGGGACTTGTTCGACGAGGCAAATTTGAGTCACAGGCTTTACAGGTCAAAGAAACGTGCTGGCGCCGATGCGAGCTGGGACGACAAGACGAATGGAGGATATATCACCTTCGAGAAATATATGCCGGCGATTGGACGCACGATACGACCAGAAATTTAGGTGCCGGGATTGGATTAGCTCTCTTTTTCTTTATCATTTATTGACGAATACCGTTCCCAGATTTCGTAGTTGAAGAGTTCTGATATGTTGTGAAGTTTATAAATATCAAGTTTTTGGTGGCGTTGGCTACGCGTCCGAAAAAATCTTATGTACGCTACATTGTTTGAGTGGGCAAGAAATCGACGTCCTGCATACAAATCATACAATTAAACATTCTCAATCAGAAGCTATTCGATACTACACATAATCGACTGACCAAGCTGAAGAACGCAGCGAGCTAAGAGTCCGTCGGCGAATCAGCTTTCTCTGGGGTTGGAGTCGTTAGGCCATCCGCCCAACTTGAACCGCCTCCATATACTTCTCGAAAGTGATCCACCCTCCACACGTCTTGTTGTCCCAGCTGGCACCGGCACCATCAAGTTCCATGAACCCGTGGTTTATATGCGCCCGGAAGAACAGGCGCCAGATCGCCTGGATCCATGGTACGAGTTTCTGGCACCGTGGTGGGATCTGTGAGATGATCGCCCGAATCTCGGAGGCGTCGGACTTGATGACACAAGCCTTCGTGCAACGTCCAAATTCCATGATTGAGGAGTTCCATGGCTCAACGGCAGGGTGAACCTCGGATGCGCGGGTCTTGTTCTCGAAATCGTAGTGGAGTGCTGCCCAGATGAGGATGTAAAAGAAGGACTCAAGGTCATGGCGGTAGAGATGCGAGGGCGGTCTCCCAACCAAAACATCCAAGGCCGTGAACGGCAGGGCACCGGTGCGGTGTTGGGCAGTGGATATTTTGCCGGTGGTGTCGACACACGCGGGGAGATCCCAGTTGCCAAGAATGCATGTGACGCGATCGAGCGTGAGCATGAGATTGTGCGCGTCAACGCCACGGGGGACAATGCCCAATGCGGTATGATGAGTGGCGTAGTGGTGGGCTGGAGAGAAAGGACAGGATCAGCAGTGGGTCGGATAAACACGCCTCGAGCAAGCTGAGGCGACTCACATTCAAGACCATGGACCCAGACATCCATGAATGCATCAACGTTGCCGGCCTCCCAAAGCATTCCGTAGGGCCTCACTAGCAGCAGACGGCGCCGCAGCTGCACGCCATGCTTCGCTGACACGGTCAGGTTGGTCGTTGGACACAGTAATGTAGTGAGTGGCGACGAGTTGCGGGCGATGTTCCAGTGGTGCTTCATCCGCACAGGATGTTTGGATGTCGCAGTCATGTTGTCCATGAGAGTGGCGGCGAGTTGTGGGCAGTGTGCAAGTGGCAGAAGAGAAAAGAGCGGAGTTTCGGACTGAACAGGGCCAGCAGGCAGAAGGTAGATGGCGGAAAACGTGGTTCGAGGAAAACGTGGCTCAAAGCTTTATTCATGTTACAGAGGATGCATCGATAAAACTCGATATTAGCTTTTTACCAACTCAGATATGGTGACTGGGTGTCAATGGATTGCACGCCCGCATCTCGTTGCTAAGGAACCCGGAAAGTTGTCAATGCGTGTCAAAGAAAGAAGCGCGCGACAGAGCCTGTGAGGATATAGTAATAGGAGGACTCGAGGTCGTGGCGGTAGGGGTGCGTGCGTGGGCGTGCGCAACCAGGAGGTCTGCGGAGAATTGGACCAGCCGTAGGCGTCAGTCAGTATGGATACCAGAGGCTCGTGTAACAGCATTCCAGCATCTCCCCGCGCACGGAGACGGTAGATACCCGTCACTGAGATTCGAGAACGCCTTCCACCTCATCGGATAGTGAGGCTGCCAAAGGCTGAGGCTGAGGCGACGTACATTCAAGACAACGAAGCCAACTGCGCAGGAATGCTTTGACGCTTTCGGACTCCCAGAGAGGTACGTAGTGCTTTCCGAGCGGCACCAGACGGCGCCACAGCTACGCTGGTGCGACCATGCTGATGTCTTTAGAGAGTGGCGACGAATTGCAAAGTTTTGGGCGGGTTGCAGCTGCACCGGATGTTTTACTGCCGCACTCGTGGAGTTCATGGGACCCAGTCAGGAGTGGCAGCGAGTACTAGTAGTTCGCGTGCAGTGCGCAAGTATGTAACGGAAGAGATTCAGAACTCGGAGCGCAGTGGGTCGTTCAACGACGCACGGCCGCGCAAACAACGCGTGTGTGACATTCGCGTGACATATCGTGTTTGCCGGTCACTCTGAGAAGTCGGTCCGATCCGACTTCGTCCTGGCCGAGAGCTTTCTGGCCTCTGTCGCACTGCTTGCTGGGTTTCTCTGGCCGGATAGTGCATCAGACTCCAATAGAAAATTTAACGACACCTTGCGACACCTTACAATCCCACATGCCGCGATTAAACAATGCTCAGCAGCTCAGAAGGCTACTCTCAATATTGCACGAAAAAAGGACTATTCGAGCCCTTAAAGCGCACTGCGATCGACATCCTGAGATCCTCAAATGTGCCATTTCGAAGGCCAAGCAGTGTCCACGCATCGTAAAACTCACTCGAGTTGGAGCTTATACACCGGAGGCACGAGCACCAAGGGTAATCGTCAAGGCCGGATTCTCTGAAGGACGCGTTGGTGGGCTGCTTCAAGGCATCGGAAAACTGCTGGTGATCTTACTCCAGCATCCTATGAGCCGGCGTACCGTGGGGAGGTCGTTTGTGGAGGGAGGATTGCCGGCAAAGGTAGCTGGCCTTGCGAGATGTCTGAAACACCAAGTAAGTCCCGAAACTCACCGAGTTCGTTGGCTGAAAACTTTTGAAACGACAAGGTTCGAAACGAAACGACCGTCAATCATCAATGAAACGGTCGGTGCACCAGAACTGAAATTCCCCTGTTTGATCCATGTGCTAATTATAATTTCCCCAGATCTCTATTTCGTACACTGCTGTCCACCGTGCTCAGTGCTGTACACTGCTTACAACGACCGTGATATCCGATGAAGGCTCATAAAACCCAGCAGAAATGTCTCTTGCCTTTATCGCTCTCTGCCTCGCTCTCTGCCTCGCTCTCTGCCTCGCTCTCTGCCTCGCTCTCTGCCTCCACTCGTTATCGACTCACAGATGTACCGTTCAACGTTGGCTCTTCTGCTCGCTGCCGTCCCTTCCACTTTTGCTGCGACGCACGATATTGCCGTCGGAGCGGGGAAGCTCGCTTACGACCCACAATTCGTCACTGCAAATGTTGGCGACATCGTCAACTTTGTCTTGTGCGTCATGTCTGCTATAGGCCGCTCTGTTGATACGTTTTCTCATTTTTTCACTCAAGCCATCCGAAGAACCATACAGCGACGCAGTCGTCCTTTGATGAACCCTGTGTTCCTGTGTCTCGAGGTTTCGATTCAGGATTGTGAGTCCGTTTTGCCTCTCGGCATGTGCTACACCTGACGCTTTCACGTAGTTACCCAGTCGCAGCAAACATCACAGGTCTTCCCAACCACCAGTTCATTGTCAAAGACTTGAAACCCACCTGGTTCTTTTGCCGGCAGACAGGACACTGCGGCCAAGGTTCGAATCTCTCAAGTCGTACACCGTCAGATAACTCCAATGACGAATTTGCTTTCCTTAGGAATGGTCTTCGCAATCAACGCTCCTGCAGATCCTGATCCCAAATCCTTCAACGCATTCCAGAAACGCGCCATTGCTATCAACGGCACTGCATCGACCACTGCATCGGCCAATACATCGACGATTGCATCAGCCACGACAAACTCAACAGCCACAGCGTATGTAACTCCGCCTCCTCCACAGTGGCAGACGGCGACGGCGACGGTGGCATGGAACTCCTCTGTCTACACCACGACATACACAAGCTACGACGGCACTCCTCGTGAGTAAATGATTTAGGTCACGTCCATTCCCATTCTGAATGTGGCTTCGATGACAGCTCCTACCCCGGCTGCCCAACCCGTTGACCACAAGATCATCGTGGGCGCCGACGGCCAACTTGTGTACAGCCCCGCGAACATTACCGCTGAAATTGGAGATACCGTGACGTTCGAGTTCCACCCCAAGAACCATACCGTTACCCAATCCAGCTTCTTGAACCCTTGTGAGGCTCTCACCAACACTTCCAAGACTGGACACACGGGATTCAAGTCAGGCTTGTACGTATCTCCTTCCCTCGAGCTTGTTGCCTATCGCGGCTTACGGTCAACGACCCTATAGCCGACCAGTTAGCGTCAATGCTACTGAATTCCCCACATTCCAGATCACCATCAACGATGTACGTGCCCCCATCCACTTCGAGATTTTTTGCTGACATGACTATCAGACCGCACCAATCTGGGGATACTGTGGCCAAACGGGTCATTGCCAGGCAGGCATGGTCTTCGCAATCAACGCAGTAGAATCCGGTCCGAACAACTTCTCTGCCTTCCTGGCCCTTGCGAAACACTCAAACGCTACGAACGGAACTACCAGCACTGGTGCACCCCAACCCACCTCCAAAGCCCCTGCTCATCACCATCAACATCACCATTCTTATTAATTCTGTATTCATTCGTACACCGCCAATTTCGTCGGTCAGGTATTAGGACATCAGGGATGGGTAAGGCATGGGCAAGCGTCGGATGGTGAGGCTGAGGCGACGCACAATCACGACAACGGAGCCAAATGCGCAGGAATGCTTTGACGCTGCAGGCCTCACAAAGCGCGCGGAAGGGCCTGGTGCTCACGGACATGACGGACGCAGTGTAAGAGTGACAGTGGCGGCGACGAGTGGTGGGTGCGGAGTTCCATTATTTGTACCGCTCTGGTTCGACGGCAAACGGGAATGGCGTCGACTACAGTCAAGCTGTGTTGATCTGACCGTCCGTGTAGCAGTATTCCTCGAGAAGTAACTTATGATATATCCCGCATGTCGGAATTAATACAAAATGTATATACATGTCGATATGTCAAGTAGTGCCAATACAAGACACACAAGCTCAGAGGCCACCTCAAAACCACACTATACAGTCACACCCCCATCTTACCCAGCGCGACCGCCGTCGCTCTCCGCCTCTTATTCCCCCTCCTAATATCATTCAAATCACTCTCCACCTCCGACTCCTTCGGGGTGCTTGGGTTGATGATATTCAGGCTCTTCCCAAGCCCTCCAACAGCCTGCTGCCCCGCCCCATTCCCCTTCGGCCTGCGCCTCCCGCCCCCGCCCGTGCCCGCCCCGCCTTGAGGCGCCGCGGGGGCCGTGGTGCTCGTCAGAGGGAGGGGAAACGGCGAGGGCAGCTCGTCCACGGCGAGCGAGTGCGGGTTGAGGAAGGGCCCGGAGGTGATGGGGAGCGAGGAGATGAGCCCGGGCTGGGGCAGCGCGGTGGCCCCGCCGAGCGGCGTAGGCGGCGGGGACGTCCCGAGTTTATTCCGCAGTTTGCGGGTGATGTGTGGGCGGGAAGCGACGTCCATTGCAGCGTCTTGGCGGCGATAAAGAAAGATGAGTTGATGGGAATCAGAGTGGGTATGGGGAGACCACATACCGCCGGAGGTGCCCTCGCCTTCCTTCTCCTCTCGTGCGCGCCGCCGCCGTTCCTCGATGCCTTCGAGGAGGCGCTCCCTCACGCGTTCCCGGCCGCGGCGCCACTCGTCATCAACGCGTTCGCGCTCCTCGTCATAAGCGATCTGTGCACACTCCATCCCGTGTCG
This sequence comes from Asterophora lycoperdoides, assembly GCA_018850815.1. Classification (NCBI taxonomy): domain Eukaryota; kingdom Fungi; phylum Basidiomycota; class Agaricomycetes; order Agaricales; family Lyophyllaceae; genus Asterophora; species Asterophora lycoperdoides. The sequence goes on from JABCKJ010000044.1 coordinate 83,265, forward strand.
CTCCTCGGTTTCGGCCTGGGCAAGGAGGGCGCCACGCTCCAGCGTGATGGGAAGGAGGCGGAGGCTGTATAGGGCGAACGTCTCTGGACGCGTGGAGAGCTGCAGCGCGTTGGCATGGAGCGTTGATATAGCTTCGTGGTAGTGTCTGCCGCTGGAAGTGGCGCGGAAGTGTCAGCGACGAGATTCCCGACAGAAGAGTGCGTGACTACATAGGAAAGTGACAGACGAGATAGACAGCCCAAGCCGGAGAGGGAGATATGGACTTGTACGGGGTGCAGATAATATGAGAAAAAAACAAGACTCACTCGTCCCTCCGATCGTTCATTTCCTTGCCCAGCTTCCCCGCCAGCTCCTTCCGGCGCTTCTCCTTCTTCCCATCCTCCATCGTGCCTATACACCATACACTATTCAGTAAAGATGTGATATCGAGAATGCAAGGACTAACCATGGTGCCCATGGCTCCCGTGCGCATGTAGCCTGGAGCTGCTGCCTCCGCCTCCGTGCGAGTGGTGACTCTGGCTTTGGTGGTGATGCGAGTGACTCTGGTTCTGGTGTGTGTAGATATCTGGTGCGCCCGTGCCCGGGGGCGGCTTGAAGTGCGAGCTCCCATGCGAGTGGGAGTGCGAGGAGTGGATCTGCGTGTGCATGTGAGAGGACTGCGACGAGGAGGGGTACGGGACGGGGAAGAGGCCCGGCTGTGGGGGCATCGCTCTGTGGCGCTGTTTTCTTGTTATGTGGTTGTGGCGTAGGATATCCCTGGCTGTGGATAGCAGAGCTGAGCTACGACGGGAGGCGGAGAACAGAGGACGCGGTTGATGCATGGCCATTGGAGATCGGCCAGAAGAACATCCACGTGGGTCGGATCACACGGACCGGAGGCAGACTGCCCATCCATGTCCGACATGCCCGCCTAGCTCAATCGGATAGAGCGTCAGACTCTTACTTTAGGCAGTGGCATCTGAAGGCTGCGAGTTCGACCCTCGCGGTGGGCTATCACTTGATGAAGTCGAAGTATTTTTCTTTCAACTGTCTACGTAAGTTCAAGGATCATGTATGTAGTAGATCATGTCCCTGCAACAATTTCACCAAGAAGCTCCACGCTCTATGTACTGTACACCAACTGTATGCTCACAAAAAGGCTGTGTGCTCATGGGTTATCTGCAGGGCCACCCGCGGCTCAGTGTCATGGGCGGGGGGTGGATTCAGACGCGTCGCTACGAGGACGTTTTGACTTTGCGTACTTACAAGAGATCCTTGGGACTACGCGATCATGCCTTACCACGACGTACAGGTATTCAGTACTGCTCCAGAGTTCGCACGTATCGTTCGGCAATGCTAGCGTAGCGCTTGGCATATAAGCTAACATGGAACATAGTCTATCCTATAAACTTTACTTGTGAGGCATAGGCGTACACTGACGAAGAACTCCACCAACAGAGCTGTCAGTGTAACCCACGCAGCCTCTGCCCCCAGGTCCGGCCCCCAGGTGCTGGTTTCGTTGGCGTCGTTGATTTTGGTGGTGAGACTCCGTAGCACAATCCCTTCTCAGCCCTTTGCATGGTAAGTTGGTTGAGGCATGTGTCGGGATCTGACTGCTTTTTAAACCCAGATCCTCCCTTGTGCCAACAATCAAACCCCGATATGTCTGGAATGGTCTGGAATGCCTTGAAGCTGTCACAGCTGGAGAACAAAGGATCAGTGTTTGCTCACTTCAGAATACCGAATGGACTTACTCCCCATACCCAAATTGCGGGGGATTTACGCCGCTGTCGGGGTCGATGTTGAGTCTCGACTCGGCGCCGTGAAGGGGTATGGCGCTAGAGAACGCCAGAAGCGAGAGTGTGGCGATCACTGTTATCGAGGGGAACATGGCTGCCTGGCTGCTGACTCTACGTAGAGATGTTCTTGCGGGGGGAAGACCAGCTTCACCGCTGAGGATCAACACTGGCCTGTTTTAATGTAATGTGAAGACGTCGGCATGGCAATGACCGATGATACTGGTCATGAAGAGATCCTCAAACGTGTTGCGGTGTACAAAGTACTATTATTATACGGCCATCCACGGATAACTCGGCTCGGTCGGTCACGACGCGGTGGGCTATAATTTGATGAAGTCGAACTTTTCATATTTTCTTTCAGAGTTTCTACGTAAGTTCAAGGATCATGTCATGTCCCTCCAGCAATTTCACTAAGAAGCTCCACACTGTATGTACACCAACTGTGCGCTCACAAAAAGGCCGGCACTCTCCCCCCACCGGTCAACCTAATCGTCTCCCCATTGACATACGCACACTCCAGCACCCATCTCACCGTCTTCGCGAACTCCCCCGGCGTCCCAAACCTCTTCGGGTACAACACAGCGGCGTCATTTAGCCGCTCCCTCACTCTCGTCGACAAGATTCCCGTCAGCGGCGTCGTGAACGGGCCCGGGGCGATGGTGACGACGCGCACGTGGTGGCGGGCAAGGTCGCGCGCCATAGGGAGCGCCATGGACCGAATCGCGCCCTTGGACGCGGCGTAGACGGTCTGGCCGGGCTGGCCCTCGAACTGTGCGTGTTGTGGCGTGGATTAGTTGGCATTCATTAATTCATTAATTAATTATAATTAGCCCTTCCCATGGGGAGGCAAGGCAAGGTGGGTATGGAGACGAGACGTACGGCGGCTTCGCTTGCAATGAGGATGATCACCCCGCGTTCGCCGTCGGGCGTGTCTTCTGGCGTGACGCGCACAAGGTGTTCGAGTGCGAGGCGCGTGAGGTGGAACGTCCCCGCGACATTGACGCCCATCGTCAAATCCCAGTTGTCGGTCCCATGCGGTTTGCCCTTCGCGTTAATCAGCTAAAGGCCCATATGAGCATGGGTATGCGCTTCGTTTCAGCAAGAAAGGGTATTTACCAGCTCGTTCCTCCCCAAGCCCGCGCTATTGATGACCCCACCGAGCACCGCGCCCGTCTCCCGAGTCCACTCCACCACGCGTTTCACTGCGCCCTCGATCTGCGCGACATCACGTACGTCCGTCTGCACGAAAAGCACCGTTTCTTTTCCTTGGGCGCTGAATAGCGACGCTGGCAGTGGTTTGACGTCCAGGATCGCGACGGACGCGCCGCCGGCGAGGAGGTCGTCTGCGGTCGCGAGTCCGAGGCCGGAGGATCTGGGGGAATTGAGTGTGCATGTGTTAGTGTAGATTCAATGAAGCGGAGAGCAGGGGCTGTGACGCACCCGCCTGATATGATAAATGTGCGGTTTTCGATCTTCATCGACGTGAGTAGGGCTGGAAAGGCAATCTTATAAATCTCCAATGTGTACGACGAGCGGTACGATGCTCACTAGTTCTTCCTGCGTGAGTTTGTATGTATGGAATGAATTCAGATCTTTACGCCTGGTGGAAGTTCGCAGTCGTCGTCTGTCGTGCTTTGGAGGTCGAATCAGTGGATGAACGTTGATAATGGAAATCGGCACCAGTAGATAAATGAATTAGAGGACGTAGATGGTAGATCAGATATGTATACAGCACTGCGTGGACGATAGCACCCGGGGACAGAAAGTTATGAATGGAATATCCTACGCGCGGACATACCCCAAATCATGACTGAAACGCACCGAGTTCAACGGACCAGGGTTCGTGCAAGTCTTCTGCTAGCACCCGATGCCGGGGAAGAGTAAAGACCGCAGAGAGAGAGAGCCAGCCGCAACTGACAGAATAGATTTCTAAAGTCTTCCTGTCGCACGAGCAGGGTAGAGAGCTCACGCGCGCACCCCTCGACTGCGGATCTGTCCTGGGCCCCACACCAGCGAGCCCTTACCGAGCCCTTACGGCGTGGATCGCGACGACAGACATGTGCGTGCGATGGGAACATCGCAAGAGTTTCAGCGCCGATGGGTGTCTTCTCAGGGCTTCCTCCCAACTGGGCTAAACACGCTCAGCATCACAAGATGGAGTGATGGCTGAACCTTCTAAGACTCTAAGTTCTCGTCAGCGTAGGCCACTGAAATTATAAATACTTACTGGTATGGGGGCCCGGGTACGGGTCAAGTTGCACTGAAAAGCCTATAGTCGCAACGATCCAAATTCCAATCCATTCTATTATGCCTGGCTAGACAACCTACTTGGCCTGGTTCCAAATCTGGCGCGCGACGAAGTAGATAAGCGAGATAACCGCCACTGGCGAGCGCAGCGTTCTCGCCGACCTTAGACGACGATGAGCATTCGAAACTGAGGAGGGGAAAACCTACTTGCAGGTGTGAGCCGACGATGGGTCACACACTGGCAGTGGCGCGCGCAGGTATGTATCTAGATTCTACTGAGTAACAAAGGGAAATGGAACGATAGGTGGGAAGGCGGGAATGAGGCAGGAATGAGGCAGGAGCGAGGCAGGAATGTGGGAATGGTGTGTGACTCGGAAATCTTATGTACAGTAATCTGACTCTCTCCTTTCCCACTTTCACCAGTGACCACAAGCTCCGATTTGTCTCTGAAGCACTACAAGCGCCCGTCGTAGCACCGTGCGCTTCCTTTGACGGGTCCTACGACCGAGTACGATGTCAACCTGAACCTGCGTAGCAACGCGTGTCGCACACAGAGCGCTTGTGCCGCACCTTCTTTGTTCTTTGTGTTGGGGTCTTCTTTCTGTCATGAAAGGGCAGGCCCATACATAAGCACACGCCCCAAATCACAGTGCTGCCCCATAAATCTTATCGCGCGTCTCTTGCTCTCACCCCACCATGGCTACATCCCCTACGAATAATGCCCACACGGACGCAGAGGTATCCACAATCATACAGCGCTTCACCGCGTTCGCACTCTCAGAAGGTCTCACCAAAAAGAGCAAAGAATACAAGTCCCGGCGGCGCGCATTCATCGCCAGCGAGGTGGAAGCGGGGTTTGCCGCTGCGTTCGGGGGGAACGCGGGCTCGCTGGGCGCGTGGAAGGATGTGCTGCGGACTGTGGGGATCGAAGGCGGCGAGGCGCTAACGAGCATCAAGCAGTGTAAAGCTGTGAGTGGCTCCCACCATGCTGCAATGACCATCATGCATCGTACATGTTCCATCTTGCTTCGCCAGCCCGCCCACGTGTTTCTTTGACTTTGTAGCTGTGGCTGATGCTGATACTGATACTAACCGGACCCCGATGTACTTCTAGGCACTCAAGGGCACATGCGTGAACATCGTGGACCTGGTGGACGCGGCGTCCGCGGGGCACGTCATGACGAGCGGGGTGTACACCAATGAAACGGCGCTCGCCAAGTACATTAAGAGGACGGGCAAGGTATTCCCGCTGCGCAGAGCGAAGGCCAACAATCTCCTGCGGCAGTTCCTGATCAAGGTCAACTAGGACCGTTGTGATTGATAACTAGAAGGTATGGGCAAGGCGCTGGTTACCTGCGTGTGCTCATGGGTTATTTGTAGGGCCACCCGACTTAGACGGCTCAGTGTGGACGGGGGGTAATAAACTCAGACGCGTCGCTGCGAGGACGTTTTGACATTGCAAACTTGCTGAGATTCATACGGACTGTGCGATTATGCCTTACCACGACATACAGGGAGGTACTCGGTACTGCCCCAGAGTCCACATCTATCGTTCGGCAACGCTAGCGTAACGTTTGGCATATGAGCTAATGTGATATAGTCTATACTATAAACTTGAGGTGTGCATTACTTGTGAGGCATCGGTGTGCACTGACGAGTCTCGAAGAACTCCACCAACAGAACTGTCACCCACGCGGCCTCTGCCCCACCATCTAATAGCCCGGTCGCACGACCCTTCGAGGCGCTGGTTTCGTTGGTTTCGTTGGTGTCGTTGGTGGCGTTGTTTTTAAGAAGCACAATCCCTTCGAACGGCTGTCCATCATTTCAAACTGGGGGAGGCATTTGCTGCGATCTGGCTGTTTGTGACCAACACCTCCCCTCCTGAAACAATCAACCCCCGATATGTCTGGTACGGTCGGCAATGACTTGGAGCAGCTGGAGAAAATAGGAGAAGGATCAGCGTTTGCTCACTTCGGCATACCGGGTAACCGAATGGACTTACTTCCCAAACTCAACGTTGAGTCCAATTTGTCGGGGATTTACGCCGCTGTCGGGGTCGATGTTGAGTCTCGACTCGGCGCCGTGAAGGGGTATGGCGCTAGAGAACGCCAGAAGCGAGAGTGTGGCGATCACGGTTATCGAGGGGAACATGGCTGCCTGGCTGCTGATGCGTAGAGATGTTCTTGCGTGTGACGGGGAAGACCAGCTTCACCGTGAGGCTGAGGATCATACTGGCCTGTTTAAATGTAATGGGAAGACGTTGGCATGCCAATGACCGATGTAGTAGTGGTAGTATATTAGGATATCAGAAATGCCGCTGGTCGCTGGTCATGAAGACTGAGAAGGGCAGAAGAGAGACGGCTGACCGTTGCGGTGCACAAAGTACTATTATTACACGGCCAGACCTTCAGATAATCAGTGAGGTCAGTTGAGATCTGGACTCTGGATGCGTGTGAATCGGAGTCTGGAAGAATGTAATGTACCGAGTTTGAAAGTTCACAGACGGTGCCCAACCTGACGATTTGAGGCACAGGATGAGTGTGATTTTGTTTCCATTATCTGCACCATCTGACATATTTGTTTCAAGACGGCGCGCATTTGCTGTTGCAGTCCTCGCCTCAATAGCCAAAGCATCTCAACTGTTCGCATGCTGGCCAGGCAAGGTTGGGGGAGATGGGTGGCAGCAGCCGATGTGCTAATTTTAGTCACTTACTTTACTAACACGCGCCACAATCTACTCATCCGAGGAATTTCCCGGAAACGTAAACTGGGTTTGATAGCGGGACCTGGCCGTGTAGTAACACTGTCAGGAGAAAGATGTGTGTGTTGTAGCGTGGTGCAAGTGGCCACCTGTATACTGTCGATTCCGAAGAGGCTGCGGCATGCTGATCACAAGGCAGGTTGATGGTCAGGGAAAACACTATGTGCGACAAGTATACATTCCCAAAATTGACGAATGATAAGTCTAATGACAGTTACGACTTATTTATCAACCGGTGATTGTCGGTGGGGAAAGTGAAATGACTCGGAGTACATACACCATGGTCTACAAGTAGAGCAGTTGAGCAAAGGATTAATCAACAATTCTCGCGAAAGGCTAAGCGAGTTTCAAAAGATCTGAAACCATACACTTTCCCTTTGTGACCAGTTGTTAGCACATTTGTACGCCTACGTCGCCGCAGTGCAATCTATGCAGGCCATCGTTCGCATTTTCAGCCTTGAATACTGCTGATTTTGCATGAATATTCTCTTATGTATCCAATTCTGCGCCCTTGGACAACCCGTACCTCACGGCAGACTAATTCTGCAGCTGTTGCAGGTGTTTGGTGGCCACAGTTGGCGGCTGCCAGTCATCATGATGCGTGACTCCGACAAAATCGGCCGTTGATATCTTGCTCCATGAAAAAAATTAACCGAGTTCTACACGAAAGAATTTTCGATTAAAGCCCAAGTTCAATGGAAATTCACGTTGGCCCTTATCTTTCCTTCCGCTGACTGAGCCTTGATGACCGCGGCTATTCACCCGGTTTCCACTGACTTTCGGTTGACACTGGTGGTGTAGGTTACACCTTTCTACCTGTAAGGCATGGGCGTACACTGCCAGTGGGTGACTGGATCAAGACGGAATCCACTGTTCAATATTTCCGCCGAATCCGCCGAAGCTGTGGCACGTATTGATCCTGCATGATGTATGATGGTTCCTATCAATCACTGAATTATTAATATGATCTTGTCAAACGCGCTGTCAATCGACCAACGCTCTCGTGGCCACCTTGCCACCCCTCATACCCTTTTGCCCTCAACTCCACATAATCTCGCTCCCTATACCATGTACTACCTAGCCAGCAACTCCACTTTTCATCCTGCGTCATACTTACCTAGAATAGAATGTGGGCCTATCACGGCCAACTCCGTGATGGCAGCCACGTCAACCGAGCTGTGTGGGAGATCCGGATCGTCGACACCTCTTGCATCCAATTGCAAATTGCATCGAAATCGAAATCATGGCACTTGGCCCATGGCTATGTAGACTTTGATACACAATCCATCGTGTTATCCCTGGTGGACACCCCAACACTTCTCGCACTGAGTCGCGCTTCTAAGAGCCATGCCGCCCAGGCTCGTCCTCTGATTCTCTGTGGCGTCTCACTGTCCCGGGACCCAGCACAGATGGACAGTTTCCAGCGCTTTGTTGTCGCAAATAGTCTCGGCCACCATATCCAGAAACTCTTCATTCGCCGCGGCCCCTTTCATCCTACACTCAGATCATACGAACCAGCGCATGTGGCCATAATGCGCGAAATGCTGGTACGTCGCGTCACCAGATCTTCCGAATGGAAAGCTTACTGGTTGTGCAGGTCAATCCAGTTCCTCTGACCCCTCTGGTCTCCAACTCTAGCATCAAATATCTCTCGGTTGCTTTGGCTCCGCTCGTAGCACACTGGATCACATTCGGTCCGAACAATTTTTGTTCACAACTGGATGACGGCGTTACCGCACCTGCGCTATATGGACATTAGCCTGCCAAACGGCGGCAACTTCTGGGACCGTCGTGTCTGGCACTCCAAATTCTCTATAATTACTGTCGCAGGCGGATGGAGATTCAATTAGGAGTTGGTACGACTCGGAATGGTGGAGAAGTCGGTCATGATGCATGGGATGTGAGTATGCCACGGTTGCCCTAGAAGCTATGGGCAAGGTGCTGGTTAAGTGTGTGTGCTAATGGGTTATTTGCAGGTCCACCCGACTCGAACGTTTGACTCGCCTCAGTGTGGATGAAGGGGGTGGAGAGGATCAGTATTTATGTGTCCTTGTCACCGCGACGCCGCGACGTAGCGACCTGAGGTAGATTCAGAGACGCGCCGCGCAGACGTTTTGACTTTGCACACTTGTTGTACAAGAGATTCTTGGAGACTGGGCGATTATGAGCTACAGGGAGGTACTGCTCCAGAGTCCACACGCATCGTTCGCGGGCCGTTGCAGTGCTAGTGTAACCTGGCTATGACTCATGAGTTAAGTCTATTTAGTCTACGTTTATGATTGGCTTGTGAGAGGCATGGGCGTACACTGACGACTCGCACTTGGCGTGTGGCGTTGAAAAGTTCGAGTACTGTATACATCCATTTGAACATCCTTGGTTAGTACTATGATCGCAGTGTAATTCTATTTCGAGATCAAAGACCAGTACCTTCAGCGTCAATGTATATGACGGCTCTCACCATACAGGTCAGGCCCAGCCTAAGGATACTACAGGCACCACGAAAGGAGCTAGCAAAGAGTGAGAGGAAGACTAGGTGTCTCCTCATGCGTGTACGGATAATGACTCATGTATAATGGGAGTGGAAATAGCAATGCGTGGCAGAGACGAGGTTGAGGTCGGGTATATTGTATGTGTAAAGAGGTCCAAGTTGTGTGCAAATCGTTCAACAGAGTAAGAGTAGATTTGATATAGCAGTAGTAGTAGTAGTAATGGTCCAATTTTGAAAGCCAGATAGAATCGGTCCGTGGGTATCGTGCGGGTAAAACGAAAACAGAAAAATTAAAGAATCACAAGGAACAAGGCCGCCAAAGCACCAAGAACAGTGGCGTGTGGCGCTATCATAGCGACGATAGCTCCGGATGTGGAGGTGGGTTTGGGTGCACCAGTGCTAGCAGTACCAGTGCCAGAAGTTCCGTTCGTAGTGTTTGAGCGTTTCGCAAGGGCCAGGAAGGCAGAGAAGTTGTTCGGACCGGATTCTACTGCGTTGATTGCGAAGACCATGCCTGCC